>VXAY01004260.1:1824264-1877711 GCA_013399855.1 Oxyruncus cristatus
GCACCCCCGGGGACTGCCCCAGCCCCAAACCCCCGAGTAGGGACCACCCCAAACACCTGGGCAGGCGGTGTCCCCTCCAGGGTCGGGGCATGGCCGCGGAGTGACGATGGGCCGTTCCCGGCCTGAGGCGGCCTCCGAGGCGTGGCGCAAGGGTGGGCGGGTGCCGTGGTGTTTATCCGAATATGGACGGTACTTAAGGTTAGAGGAGAGGGGAAAAAAACAACTTAATTAGTTTCCTAAATGAGGGCCAGCGTTTTCTTTGTCTAGTCGGTTTGACCTGTTACATTGCTGAGTATGTTAATAGATGCATAGAATGTTAAGGGTTGGAATGGACCTTAAAGATCATCTCATCCCAGCCCCCCCTGCCATGTGCATGGACACTTCCCACTAGATCAGGTTGCTCAAGGCTTTATCCAACCTGGCTTTGAACGCTGCCAGTGTTGGGGCATCCACAGCCTCCCTGGGCAACCTGTTCCAGTGTCTCTCACCACCCTCACAGTAAATTTTTTTTTATAATATCTAACCTAATTTTCCTTTCTTTCAATTTGTAACTGATACTCCTTGTCCTGTCACTAGTTTCAGATGAAGAGTCCCTCTCCAGCTTCTCTGTAGGCCCCCTTCACGTACTGGAAGGTTGCTATGGAGTCTCCACACAACCTTCCCCAGGCTGAATAACCCCAACTTTCTCAGCCTGTCTTTGTAGCAGAAGTGCTTCAGTCCTCTTACCAACTTTGTGGCCCTCCTCTGGACTTGGTCCAACAGTTCCGTGTCCGCCTTATGTTTGGGACACCAGAACTGTATGCAGTACTCCAGGGCGGGTCTCATGAGAGCAGAGTTACAGTAATGAATTCACCCTAGAGTTTTTCACCCAAGTAAGAAATGTGCTCCAAGGCGCGGCAAACCTGTCGATTAAAAGGGGAACAGTTTGTCTGATATCTGAAGTGCAGACACCAAATGTAACAAGGGGCGTTAATATACAACCCGGGGGTTGTTACAAAGCTGAGAGAACTGGGACACAAGTGAAAAGGTCTGGCAAGTTTAACTAAGACACTGATAGCATCCCGAAATGCTATATGCGTGTGGCCTCCGTATTTGTTTAGACTTGGGTGTGGGGAGTGATAAGAGAGCAGGGAAAAGGATTTTCGTGTGGATGACTGTGGTGCACAGGCTTCTGTCTGGGTGAAATGATGACCTGCCACCAAGATGTACTGAGGCCTGCCTGGCAATAAGCACCAAAATGGTTATCCAGAAATCCTGGGCTATGAAAACGATACATCCCATTTTGTGCTTGCTTCAGCTAGAATGGCTCTCTTCAGGTTCAGCACATCTTTGTCTGGCTTTCATTTTCAGTAATTTCCTAAGGAGGGAAAGGTTGTTCATCATTTTCACAAAGATAATGAGTATCCTTGACAGCCAAATGACATATGCAGATCAGCAGGTGGACTGCACATCACAATAGATGGGTATTTCCGTAAATTGAACAAAATATTTTTGATGTGTACATCACATATGGCCACTATTCCTTGTATTAGTCAGGTAGTACGAAACATGCATCCTCTTCAACTGTGGCCTTAAGGGAGTTGAAATCCATATTGTCCATAAGCCAGGAGAGTATCCTTGTAACCAAATTCACAGGCTTTTCCCATTAAGGTTGAGGCACAGTAGAGCCACATATTCAGGCTGATTGGACCAGACAGAGCACAGTTAAGATGTTAATGCAGAGGAAGGAAGACTGAGTTTCTGCCCTCACTGGCATTGTAAAGTCAGTGGATGTATTACATATAATCAATTCACTAGATGTGTTAGATATAATCAGTACACTTATATTTACATAAAACTTGGGGAGTCATCAGAAGCAAAACTCAAGTGTTACTTCTAAGCAGACCAGGGATTGTTCTTACCGTAGTTTAGAACATCTGTTTGGCCTAATCACTTCATTGGATGTGACCAGAGGTCATTCCAGAGGGGAGATTGTAACTCCAAATTCTTGTTTGCCTGGTTCTCTGCTTTCAGCAATGATTTGATTCAGTTAATTTATCTTTGTCTTAAACATAATGACTTTTATTTCTCATTTAACATGAATACTGTGGAACGTGTTTCATGCTTAAATACTTAATTAAAAAAACTGGACAACTCTGGCATACCTCTTGTGGGGTTGTAGGGTCAAGAGATAACAAGACAGCTTTCCTTGTCATCTAAAATGAAAACTGTATTTTCGTAGTTTACATTCCAGTATTTTGTTCTGTGTTTTTTTTAGAATCAGTGAAATCTTAATGTTAACTTACGGCTTCCTGCGGCGTTTGTCAGGCATCTTTAATCGAAAGAAAAAACCACGGGGAAGAACTGCATATTTAATAGACTATTAACACACGAACAATGCTTTACAACTGGCTACTTCACCCCTGTCCTGAACTTCCTGTGCAGAGCTTACTGTGATTGATTTTACAGGTAGGTTTTCTGTATAATATTAAACTATTTCAGTCTATTGGCTGGTTGCCAGGCAGGCCACATAAAGAGCCCCACACAATGCTGTTTTGTTCCACACAGAGTTTTACTAGGTTTTACAAATCAACTCTTCATTTTCAGAAATGCGTGTGGAGAATTTTAAGGCCATCGCTACTGTTTGATGGAACCCTTGTTTTCTGGTACCATATTCTAAGAACTATTTCATCCTATTTTCAGGTACAGGACTCTTAGAGTTATTTCACTCTGGGGCTGAGACCTTCATCTTACAAATGTATGTGTGAATAAAGTAGTTGCAGCACCAGGGCTTAAATTAATTAGCATTTCCCTTTGATTTCCATAGTAATTTCTACCATAAAATGTTCTCTCCTTCTGGATGCTCTGTCTAGGTTGAAATCATTTAAAAGCACCAAAACCAGGAAGAAGTTGTGCCAGCTGTGCTTTTGTAGAGTTTTGCTGTTAAGAGGATCTTATGTTTGCTAAATGAATTGGAATTTTTATGTATATTTTGTCAAAGATTTATTTAAGTTTGTTCCCTTTGATATCTTTATTCTGTAATCCTGTGACTGCACAGAGATGCAGGTTGTTCAAGAAGCACAAGCTGCAGGGTGCATGTTGTCTTCTCTGTACCTGTATGCTGAGACCAGTAGTCTTTGGAGTCAGCCTATGTGCTCTCCCGATCTTGGGATTTTTGCATTTTTGGCTGGAGATGGTTAGCTGAAATAAGCAGAAATAGCACATACCCTAGCAGTGTAGGTAACTAAAAGAAAATAAGTAAGTAGGTTTTACTCCTTTCAGGATGAGGAGAGAAAGACCCAGCTTTTTCCTCAGTATAGGTAGGTTAAATAGTAGTTATTTATTCCTAAGAGGTTCCCAGCTCAAAATATTTTCCTGAACAGCTATCTAGACTCTGGTTTTGCTGAGTGAGTGTCAATAATATTCAACTGATGATGAAATGAATTGTATGATTGGACAAGGCCATGAAAGAAATATTTACAAAAAGACTCCCTTCAGGGGCAGGCTCTGATTCTGGGTGATTGTGCAGACTTTCAGAGGAGCTGCCAATCATTGTTACAAACTGTTAGCTAAGCCTGGGGAAGTTTGCTTTTATTGCTGGATGTTCACTAAAAAAAACTTGGATAGAGTCCTAGACCTTTATGTTGAATGGGGTAAAATTAATTAACTGCAAGTTTCCAGACCAGTGACTAAGAAAAGAGATCATTTATGATATTTATGATATTCCCTTGAGTAGAAGCTGGAAGGAATGAGAGTGTAATCTACGATCTCTGACCTGCCTTAGTAGGCAGGAGTTGACATTACAACACTGCCTCAAGGGAGGCACAGTACCTTGTTACAGTTTTAGTCCTCGGTTTTTTTGGTGTTAGGTTTTGGAGGTTTTTTGCTTGATGGAAGAGAGAATGGTAAGGTTGAAACCCTTTTCTTTCTCTCCAACAGAACTTGTCTTTTTGGTTCACAGTACCTTAAGTTTTTACAGCATTTTGCTTACATCAGGATAGGGAAGTACCCTTTTTTTAAAAATAAAATTTCATTTTAGAGAGTTCCGTATTTTGTCCTTGTTCTCACCTGCAGAGAATGTTCAGACTTACAGATAGTGGCTCTAGCTGTATGCCACTGCCATCTGATGATATTAGTGATGGTGTTTCTGAGCTGACTTTTGTTTTACCTGTGGAGTAATCATGGCATCAGCAGGTGTCTGAGAGTAAACACTGAGCATCTACAGCCTACCATTCTTTAATCTTAAACTTCCTAGAGAGATAAGCCATTAGCTACATGCGGGGCTTCCTCTGGGTAAAAACTTTGGTACTCCCTCTATTACAAATTTACCTACAGAACTTTTTTTGTGTGGATCATGCAGTAGAAATCCTTTGTGTTCCACAAAACAGAAGAAATTCCTGAAAGTATTTCCTGAAAATATCCTTGAGAAAGAAGCTATATCAAATGTTATAAATACCCTCTATATATGGAGTATATTTGTGAAATTGAATTTACTACTGTAGACAGAGAGCAGTAGTCCTCTGTCTCTATCAGCGCAGCATTTTGAACCTTCTGGGCAATTGCAGACAGAGAGGGAAAAGTAAAAAAAAACCTCATAAGTTACTATACATTCTTTCAAATGTACATAGCTGGATATAAGAGGAAGACTCTTAATGATCCGAGGGGAATTATGCAGCGTAAACAGAGCACTAATTAGGCAGGAGAGAAGTCACACAGAGCTCAACTCACTGGAAACCAGGTTTCATTTTTCTTTTTCAAAGAAATAGTTTGCTTGTTTGCTCTTTTCATCTTCCACCTCATACTTCTTAAAAAAAAAAATAGTGTCCTTGAAACTGCATGACATTTTGTATAGTGTGCTTATATTTTTAGTAGAAATAGCAAGATGCATTCACTTTGAAAAAAAAAAATCCAGCATGGTTTGCTATGGGGTGATAAAAACAAATTTACTGTGTTCATCTGTTATTTTGACAGATACCTGAAAATTTCAAATTTCAGCTGAACTCTGCTGTGTGTCAGATGTCAATGGAATAATCTGTAATTGAGAAAGAACATAATTGCAACAGAGAATAAATTTGATAGTATTGCTAAATTTTTCAATTGCTGTTTTTTAAGGTGTAACAGTTTTGTCAAGTGAATGTCATTCTCATGATTGTTGGTTTAAATAAGCAGGAACATGAGTGAATTTCTGTGCTACTTCCAGTGATAGTTGGCAGAGTGCTTGGCACAAGCTGCTAGACTAAAACAGGTGCATTAGGCAGTAATTCAGGTTGAAGATCAGGAAGAATTTCTTCATGGAAGGGGTTGCCAAGCATTGGAACAGAATGCCAGGGAGGTGGTGGAGTCATCATCCCTGGAAGTGTTCAAAAAACATGTGGATAACTTGAGGACATGGCTTAATGGTGAACATGGTGGTGATGCCAGGTTGACAGTTGGACTTGATGATCTTAAAGGTCTTTTCAACCTTCATAATTCTCTGATTCTATAATTCTGTAGTTTTTGCCGTTCAGCTTTTCTTTTCTTCTATCCTGAATAATTTAGCATCAGCAGGAAGCCTTGTCACTTCACTGTTCACTCTTCTCTGTATAGTTTGTGATGAAGTTGAATAAAATAGCCCCTAGTGTAGATGCAGATGGTCATCTGGTGATGAACTCATTCCATGGCAGTTTGGCTCTTCAAAGACCTTAGGTGAGTGACCTTTCAAAGGCCTGCTGGAAATCCAAATGAACTTTTTCATTTGGATAATCTATTTCCAAATGCTCTAAGAAAATTTAGGAGATCTGTGAAACATGACTGGTTTCTTGCCAGGACCAGGCACCACATGCTTGCAGTAAGTCTCCAGACATGAATGTGTGTAGTGGTTTGATCGTGGCTGTACTCACTACAGCTGCTCTCTCACTCCCCTCTGCAACTGGACAGCAAAAAGAACAGAGGAAAAAAACATCGAAGGATTCGTGAGTTGAGATAAATGCTGGGAGAGATCACTTACTGATCACCATCACAGGCAAAACAGACTCAAAGTGGATATTAATTGAATTTATTAATAACAGTGTAAGAGCAAAAGAGTGAGAAGTAAAATAATCTTAAAAACCATCTTCCCCCCACCCCTCCTTCCTTCGATGTTACCCCTCCTCCTCCCCAGCAGTGCAGGGGGATGGGGAATGGGGCTTACGGTCAGTTGTTGTTTCTGCCACTGCTCAGGAGAGGAGTCCTTCCCTGCTCCTGTGAGGTCCCTCCTGCGGGAGGCAGTCCTTGATGGACCTCTCCAACATGAGTCCATCCCTCGGGCAGCTGTTCTTCCCAAACTGCTGTCCCATGGGTCACTTTTCCATGAGGTGCAGTCCTCCATGGATAAGCTGTACTGGCATGGGTCCCCCATAGAGGCCACAAGTCCTACCTGGGAAAACCTGCTCCAGCGTGGGCTCCTCTCTCCACAGGCTGCAGGTCTCTGGCAGGATCCTGCTCCATCTTGGGACTCCTACGGGGTCACAGCCTCCTTCAGCATCCACCTGCTTCAGCCTGGGCTCCTCCAGGGGCTGCAGTGGGTCCCTGCACCCCGATGGCACAGCTGCTCCACCAGGGTCTGCACCATGGTCTGCACCACGGGCTGCAGGGCTTCAGCTCTGGCGGCTGGAGCACCTCCTGCCCCTCCTTCTGCACTGACCTTGGTGCCTACATTGTTGTTCCCATGTTCTCACTCCACTCTTCCCTGGCTGGAATTCTTCCTGCACAACAACCTTCTGTTCTTAAATATGTTGTCACAGAGGCGTTACTATCACTCTCGATAGGTTCAGCCTTGGCCAGCAGCAGGAAGCCCACCCTGGAGCCAGCTGGCATTGGCTCCAGGGGACAGGGGAAGCTTCTGGCAGGTTCTAACAGAAGCCACCCCTGTAGCCCCGCCCCCCACTACCAAAACCCAGCCACAGAAACCCACTACAGTGTGTCAATAGGTTGATTCTTGGAGGCAATGAAGAAAAGCAAATTATATGCCTTGTCTGTCAGCTTCAAGAATTTAACTTCTCAGCTGCTTAGTGTCCCATTTATTTTTTAAATTAGTTATTACTTTCAAAAGTTGTTAAGTCTGAAGAAAGGGAGAGACAGCATAACTACGAAATCTAATTTCCATAAAACTGGAAGTTTCCTATTTTTCCAGTCTTACTTAGACTATTGATACCTTGAAATTATTTCAGTTAGATTTTATTATCCAATAAGATACTAATCAACATAAATGAAGCTATTGGAAAGCTACATAAACAAACCCCATAGTTTTCTTGTTCTTTTGTATATTGATTTTAGGTTAAGGCTTTTCATCATTCAGGGTCAGCAGACACCAGTATGGACAGCTACTCGTACCTGTGTTATAACAGATGCCAGGAAACAGTGCCCACTTACTCTGTGTGAAGCCTAATGCACTGTTGTCATTTGAGGGTTTATCTTATAGAAAGCTATCCAAGTGGGATGCTGAGGAAGGTACCAGCACATTTCAATAATATACAATGAGGAAAGTCACAGAGAGTAAACAAACAGTCTCTCCTGTGCCTAAATCTATACAAACTCTGGCATGGCTGTCAATCATTTATTGCCTCATGTGGAAAACAAAACCCTATTTCAGCATTAGCAGTAGTATTGAAATTGCTAAATAGCCAATTCAGCTCAATATTACTGGGAAAAAAATATAATTTGAGCAATCAGATGGTTGAAATACATTTTTTAAATGATAAAACCATCTTCATGGTTACCGTTTGCTTTAGTTACCATTTTTTATCATGTGTTTTCTAGCCTAGCTGCATTTGTCATGTTACTGGTAATGTAGTTATGTTTAATTTCTCCTATAAACCCTTGTAGAGAACTGTGTATAATTATGTTTCTGTCATTATGAATTCTGATTCATCAGCTTAGATTGTTGTTCTGAAGTCTTGGTTGCTGGAAAGAGTGGTTTGCCTTCTTGCCAGGAATTGAGGATTTGTTTTCTTCCCAGAAGAAAAGCTTGTTATTTACTTGTTTGTAATACGTGCTTTGTCTGCATGAGTGATATTTGATATTTGGAGTCCATTTGTAGTTTAGGTGCTTTTCAAGTAAAAATCCTTTGGGAGCAAAGCAAGTGGAGCAACACCAAGTGGGTAGATTTAGCAAAGCAACACGTTTAACATTTTAAAATATAATAAAGAATAGATCTCTGCCTCGTGACCTCTTGTCAGAGGTTGGCCATCATTCTGAAAGCACTTTGGTTTGGATTCAGCCTTGCCACCGTTAGTTGTTCATGGACCAGCAATGACATGGTCTGTTCCTAGGGGTGAGGAAGGCTCCTTCCTTCCAATTTAATTTGAAAATACCTACCTTTGCACTAGGAAACATTTCCCCATTTAGTATTATTTCTATTCCATAGAGGGGAAAATCTGTGTTAACTTGATGTTAAGTGTTGGAAAGTATATTTGGGAAAGCAACATCTAAAGATCACCTGAGCAGTCTGGTGTCAAAAGGAGAGCTGACAGCTGTGACTTGTTAAGTTAATGGAAGATTATGTGACAAAAGTGCTTTCTTAATTGGAGAGACCAAAAAGGGAAGAAAAGATGGAGGTGGGGGAAACACTTAAGGCTCATTAAGGGGCTCTCTTTCTCTCAGTCATAAGCCTCTTGACCAACACTCTTCACTGAAAACATCAATGGTTACATTATTTATTTGGACTGTGCTGTAGACGAGTGTTGTGCTGAAAGAATAGCAAGAACCATTCTGTCTGTGCTCTTGTCCTGAGTTCCTAACTTGAGGGCAGGGCCTTTATAAGTAGGTTGGTTGGTTGATTGGTTGGTTGGTTGGTTGGTTGGATTAATATAGCCCTGGATTGCTTGGACCCAAGGCCAGAAAAGCTTTGTTGTGGCTTTGCTTCCTTCTTGTTGCATGAAAATAGAACACTTCCCTCTGTTGGAGATTGAGTAAAAGGAGCTCAGACTGGATTTGGGCTTTTTGCCTCCTACTTATTCTACCATGAAGTTGGTTGCCATGTGACAAAGTGCAGTCTCTGCTTTATGCACTAAGTGGGCCCTGGCCTCAATGCATATCCATTCCCACAGAGCCTCACTGCAATCTGACAAGTGCAAATTTACCCCAGCCTTAATTACAATGTTGCAGTCCATATAATTTTCGTATTATCTTTCTTCTGTTGCAGAAGTCCTGAGTTTGCTCGTGTTAACTCTATGGGCAGTCCTGTTCTTTACCACCTTTAGGGAAAAAACAACACCTGTAAGTAAAGAAAATGGGACTAAGTCAGAAACAGTGAATTAAAAAGAGTAGTTGAACCTAGTGAGAACTATCCTAATGGATTTAAAATATAAATGCTATTCTATAAATGGTTTTTGTTCATGTTATTTGATTTGAAATCCTTCTTGTTTTACACTGAGTACAACTAAAAAGCTAGCAATTACCATCTATTTTATGTAATGTAGCTATTTAAGTTTTTGAAACAACTCTGTCAAGCCCAGCTGATTGGTTGACACTGTTTTAGAGAGCAGCCTGTATGAATTTACATTGAGAGAGACTGAGAGCCAAAAGGTCCAATGGGGATTTAAAAGCAAAAGTTTGATGACTGATACCGTGGTACATTTTAGAAGTTTCTCTGTTAATCTTATCATCGTGACCAGAACATGATTTTGATTATTTATGTTCTGTTTCTTCCAATTCCCCACTATGTTTTGTATTTGACTGTTGCAGCACTTGGCATTGCCTGTCCTAATCCATTTTGGTTGTGATGTAGCAATTCACATAGCACATTTCCTCCAGAGGTGTAAACAGCATTTCACTGTGTAAGCTGGCAGAAAGGAGGACAGTTATTCCCAAGTTATGCACACAGCCCAGAAATGAATCCTTCTGGATGAAAGATGCTCTGTAAGTGTCAGATCATTATCACGACTGTTATAAAACTGGAATGCTGCTTGGAGAGTCTTAAATATACTTCTGATACCCTTTCCTTGCTGGTAGTGCTAGTCCTTCAGTGCTTTTCCCACTTTTGTTTAATCCTAATGTTTTGGGGGTTTATTTAATGAGAATAAACAGAATTCTGGCTCTCACAACTATCCATTTTTTCAGCACAAACTGGTCCCAATGCCTTTTCCAGTAGGTGCTATTAGCGATTATAAAACCTGTATCAATCAAAGCTGCGTACAAAGAATATATCACTATTTAAAGTAATATACATCTTAAGTTTGGCATATAATTCCTCCAGGGGTGGAATTACATTTAGGCGTCATGCCTAGTGAACAGTGATACTAAATGTTCCCTGAGAATACCAGTCACTGATGTCTCAAATTATCATGATCAACAGTAAGCCAAGTTCTGGCATATAGCTAAACCTTATAGGAAGGATTAGTACTGCACAGGCACTGACACACACATACATATGTACCCTGCATGTTGTCCTCCTACTAACTTGTTATGTTGTCTCCTGGCTCCTATTGCTCTCTTCTGCACTTTTTTTTACTTTTATTCTTGGGTTTTTTTTGTTGTTGTTTTTGTTCCTTCCTGCCTTGTAAATAAAGCTGCTGGAAACTCATTCCTTCCCAGCAACTGAAATCAAACCAAAGGATGGGCTTTACCTTAAACTCGAGCTGCTTGCCTCAAGGACTGGAAATCCTGGGTGATTGCAGTTACATCCCATCAGTGTGAGAGACAGCAGGCTTGCTGCCCCTGTGCTTGCAAGTCTGAGCCCCACTGTGCTCCAAATAGGCTGATAGGGTTGCTGGCCGTGGAAGGGATAGGGCTCTTTAAACCAGAAGTGTGCTTTCTCCCCTTCTCACCTGTGCTGACTCAGATCTTGTAGTTTCAGCAGGACCCACTGTTCTCAATAAATGAAATGGTCTTTAGGTGCGTTCCTGTTACGTCATCCATGATTTCTGCTTCCACTTTCTTCCAAAGTTTTGTGCAGAACTCTAGCTGGAGGCAAAACCTGGTGGTCGGATAATTGTGGATATTTAGGGCTTAACACTGTATGTTTTTAGTGCTTTTCTTTCAAGTGCTATTCATTATACAATCCTTTGTACTTTACAGTGCTTTCCTTTGAAGTTCTAGATGTGATTTACACATATTAATGTAAGTGGGGTGAGCCTGCTCTGGTGGAATAGGTAGAAAGTTGCTACTACAGTTTTGCAGATAGTAACAGAATAGCATAGTTGCACAGCCTGGGAGATGAACTAGCTTTTAGTCACATGCTTTTTACTGTGGGGCTAATAGCAGTGTCTCTATGGTCTCTTAGGAAAAAGATATCATGTTAACTTGGCTACTGCCTTTATCTTCTGTAGTCTCAATTTCAAATAGCACAATTTTGTGTCTTCAATGGTCTTATGATGTTTTACTGTAATTATCACAGTTCTCAGGTTTCTCCATTGCTATACAGTTCTTAAGTAGTCTTATTCTATTATGTATTTCATACCCCAAGAAGGGATTGAATGTCCAAAAGCTTATTCAAGTTTTTCAAAAAGCTGTACCTATTGGTCTAATAAAATAAGTTACATTGACCTAGAAGTTTTGTCTTGTCCTTAGCTGTAGAATTCTTTATGTATTTTGAGTTCCCTGAATGCTGAACAGGGAGTTTCAAACTGGGCCATAGAGTTTCTATTAAATGCACAATGATGAAAGACATGTTAGTAGTCAGAATCTGGCAGATGGTTTTAAGTTTCAGACTTAAGTTTTTGTGAGAGGACAAGGGCAGTTTTTTTGGTGATAAAGAGAACATATTTTTATCCAGTCTACTCTCCAGTTACAGTAATTTTGGACCTTTCACAAGTAGCAAATTGGGGGGGGAGGGAGGAGGGGGAAGAAAGATAAGAAAAACAAAATATGAAGTAAATAGGGTTCTTGTTCCTGCAGTCTAAAAATTGGTGATAGATGAACCTTCAGGGATTTAAAATTCAGTCCAAATGAGCATTCAGATTGTTATCAGATGAAGCAGTCAAATCTAGGGAGGTGTTACATAGGTTTACTATCCTGTGCTGTTATAAGAGAATAAATTTCTTCATTGCATCTCACCATTTGTTGTATCAGAACAGAAACTGGAAGTAAAGCATCTGAACCTGGGGGGTTTCTTTAACACACTGGACTGCATTTCAGTTAAGAGAGATAGAGAAAGGACAGAGATTTCCTGTTTATTCAAGTTATTTTGTCCTTTGCCACTAAATACGTTGGCTTGGACAAAAATTCAAAATTTAAATACCTGACTGTACACTTGGCCACATGAGAGTGATTCCCTGGACTGTTCTTAGCCCTTGTGGGCTGTAAATTCCACTGAATGCTGCTCTGCTACTTAGAATGTAACAGACTGGGATATCAAATCCAAACGTCTTAAACTGTGCAACTGTAGAAGCTGTGGAAGAATTTGATGCTGCTGATTCGGGAGAGGTTGTTCAGCTCTTCTGTACTACTCAGAAGTTGTTCTGACTCTTCTCATTCTTCAGACCTTCTATAGCTGTAGCTTTCAATCCATTTCTGTTCAGTGTAGGATTCTATTACTTTCAAAGCTGGCTATAAAAAACTGCAGGCAAATGCTGCAGTTACTTCAGCATACGTAACTTGTAGTGGTGAAGGGAAGTAAACCCCTTCAGCCCGAAGAGATGGATGTCTGTGGGACACATTCTGCTCTATGATACCTTTGTTACTTGCACGGGATTGTACTGGTGCGAAACAGTAATATATCCTGTGGTATTCCTCCCACAGATAGGTTTTTATTTGACAGGAGTGACCTGTCTCACATCTCAACAATGCAAGAAGGAACTCCAGGGAAATAAAAATTCTGCTCAATCTTTCAAGAGGGGCTACTGTTTTTCTCTCCCTCCTCCCTTCTCCCCTTCCCCCCCCCCCCACCCCCTGCCTTGTTTTGGCTTATACTCTCTGCACCTCTGCTTCACTTCTGCCTGCTGTGCTGAAGAGATGCCATCCACAAGAAAATGCCCAGTCAATTAACTGGGCACAGAAAAGGCTCTGGTAGGATCAGTCTGAACCTGATCTTGGCTAAACTGGTCATCTAAAGATACCAAAGCATCCATTATTGTAGCAACTCTAGTTGCATCTGTTCCATCTCACAGAAAAAATACCTGTGGGGGGAATGATTTTGTTAGCTGTAATTTTAGTAACCACTTTACTCCCTGTCAGAGTAATCTCTCCTACTTTTATGAATGACTAAAGTAGCATAAATATTTTAATATTGTGGTTTCTGGACTGACTTGGTGGTGGTTCATCACAGCAAGGTTTTTGTTTGTTTGGGTTGTAAAACCAGTGTTTTTTCAGTCAGTTTGCTTTGGAGGAAATTGTTTCTGGTAAGGTTTGCAACACAGGGAAATGCATTAATTCTCAAAGCTGTATGAGGTAGCTCCCCTAGGCTGCCCAGAATCACAAAAGAGAGTGGTGCAATAAAAGAGGTCACTTTTTCCCTTTTGAACATTTGGAATGAGTAGGTTCAGAGAAAGGGTCTCAAAGAGACTCTTCCCTTTTTTTTTAATACAATCCTGTTCAGTGTTGTGTTCAGTTCACATTTTAATCATGTTTCAAGACTGAAGTGATCATGCAGACCCTGAGATTAGCTCAGTTGGTCAGAGCATGATGCTAATAATGCCAAGGTTGCAGGTTTGATCCTCCTATGGACCCTTTGCTTAAGAGCTGGACTCAATGATCCCTGTGGGTCCCTTCCAACTCAAAATATTCTGTCATTCTCTGATGCAGAAGAGAAGGAAATCAACCATTCAGCTTCATGGGTCTACTGACATATGTTGTAGTTTCTAAGTTACTTGCATCTCTTACTTCCCAGTGGTACCAGCTACAGTCAAAGGAGGATGTCTTGCTCTTCTCTCCTCACTGTGCTGAGCCTGTCTGAGAACTGAGCAGCTCTCAGAGAATACATCTCTACAATTGCAATTGAGTATGGCATGGACCTGATTTGGTATTATCTTCTCTCTTCTTTTCCATGTGCAGAGTATAGTTCTGGAGGGGAAAAACAGCACAGTCTTTGTATTGCAACAAGGCTCTAAGTTGCAGGAAGGTATCTTGCAGCCCTGACATGCTTGCACTGCACCTGGATTCAGAGCATGTGAGGCCTCTGCTCTCTCCTCAACATCTCTGCCGACTGTTCCCGGTGTGCATTGCCAACATGTGCCCTGACTACCTTGAGAGGTCTAATTTTGTTATAAAAACCACAAAGCAACAGTATTGCTTGTGACCTGTTGGGACTTATAAACCAAAATATTAGCTCTTCAGAACTCCTCCTCCCCTGTTCTTTTAAGCATCCATAGCTAAACAGTTAGTCCCCAGCCTTTCACCAGTGTTCTTCACAGGCCAACACCACAGAGCACTGCACACAGCTGGCTCTGCTTGGCTGTGAGTTCATTCCCATTAATAGAGACTGACTGTCCTCAAACCAGTAGGTGTTATCAACAGAGTCAAAATATTCTGTGCTTTTTCTTATGACGTGAGGCTGTGAAGCAAAAAAAGTCTTGTTATCTTCCCTATTCTGGTTCAGAGGATTTACATTTACTGGTTCTCACTGTCCTGAGTCTGTGAAGGAGTGGCTTTTTAATCTTGCTTTTCTAGCTCTGTAGACAAAAAGTCCTTGCCTATACATACAGCTGTCAGAAAGTTCCTACAGTACTTTCTGAGTTTTCCACAATTCTGGGGTCACTGTCATGCAGGACGCATTGATTTACTGTACTGTACTATAGAGACCTTCTGCTAATTCATTTTATGCTGAGCATTAAGGTTTCAATTTTTATTGCGCTACCAAGCTTTTGAAGAACAGGATGATGTAGATTGCTAAGAAATATTTCCTGCCCCTTCAGCCAGGGAAGGAACTGTTTGAGTAAAATCAAAGATGGGTACCTGTAGATAGCAAAGAAAATGTCAGACAAATTACAGAAGGTGCAAGTCCTGCAGTTAATTGAGAAATAACGATTGAATCCTGCTGCAAAATCTGGTGGTTTAAGGGTAGAGGTGGATGTGGTTGTTTTGTTTTTTAACTCCATGAGGTAGCCAGTTCTGACTCCTTGGTATCTCACAGCAGCCCCAAAACACAACCATAAATCCCACGAATGGGGTGGCTATAGGAAAATCTACAGAGAGTTTTCTCGTCTGGGAACACAAGTGCTGTGTCATGCTGTTTTCTCGAAGTGTATTTGGAAAATATTTCTGGTGTTGGATTTTTTTTTACATCTGTCTCAGTACAGAGTGAGGGAGTACAAGAGCATCTTCTACTTCTTAATGAAGCTGCAAAAATAGACACAGCTGTCTTGTTTTCTGACAGCTTTTTTTTTAAGTCAAGCAGGTTTCTGGGATTGTGGCCACCTGCACCGTGAACAACTTTTGAGATGGACCAATAGGTTCAGACAGCTTAGCAGGAAGGTGATCTCGCAAGCTTCAGGGGAAGAGAGAGGGGAGAGAGAGGCCTTATGAGTGTCTCCACAAGAAAAATAAAAACTGTGTTACAGATTTATGCCATTTTAGACACCAGAGAGTACACTTAGGAGAAGAAACAGTATAACGTCCTAATGGCAAAAGATTATACAAGCAGCTCTCTCATCCTATTAAATATCAGCAAATCCAACCACAAAAAAACAGCTCACAATAAAATAGGTTTGATTATCTTTGCTGCCCATAGAACTTCTTGTTTATATTGAGACAATTGTAGTAATTCCCACTGGAGTTACTACCGGAGGTTCTCAGAATGGAGAAAAGCATTACTGTTCATTTTGGGACTACAAGACACATCTGATGTTTCGATTTTTCATCTCACATATTTAGAGGCTGTGGATTGCTCCTCTCTTTCTCTGGTCTGATAGGACCATCCAATTTTCTATGTTGAGTCCCCTTGTTAACAGGGATTTGCCACTTTTACTGATAAAGATATGTAAAAGACATACACAGCATACACATATAAAGCCTGACTCAAAATATAAACTAGATGGCTCTTGAAACTGGCAGTGGATAGTTCAAACTTCCCATGTGTCAACAGTTAAAGAACAAAGATAAGGAAATAGCCATAAAACATTTCTAAAGAAAACGGTGGTTTAGAGGGTGGCAGTACTCTCAGCACACAGCAGTTGAGACCAATATGATTTTGTGCCATTTTCCTTCTTGCTGTTTGATGTGTTATCTCTGTGGGACAGCACCGTATTACTGTTTCAGCTTGTAGTTTCAGCACGATGGAGTTCCTCCCAGATGTGCTGCTCACCAGAGCAGGCTGTGTGGTATTGTTCAGTGTTTGTATTCCTTGTTTTTAACTACCTTAATTATATCCCTGCTCTGGGCTTTTTCTGCAGCAGTTTCAAATTGCCACAAGGATAATTCAAGGGTATTTGAATAATGTGTATAGGCTGTGGCTTCTTGCAGGAAGTGATGTCTGCTTTCAGTAGCTGAAGGGGGGCATTATAAAAAGCTCAGACCAGTGGAAGGACAATAGATGTGGTTTGGATTCCAATTTACTATCCAAATAGTGCCATTTAGTCCTAGATGGAAAGCAATTTGAAAGCGTTTTTTCAAATGTCCAACCTACCAGCAGTTTCTCCCTGGCCTGGTACCCTCGTAGCCAATTTCTTCATTCAGTCTCTCTGCTTAGGAATACAAGCACTTCTCAAGGTTATTGCCATTAACCAGAGGTGTGGAGGCTGCTCATATTGTACCTGTTGAGTAGAAACAGACTGTCATCTTCTTTAAACTATCACAAAAGTCACTTCTTTTTTAATGGAAAGAAGATAGTTCAGTGAATTGTTTAGCTTGATTACTCATCAAAACCAATGGTGTGTTTGGTATCTATAGAGGATTTCTGTTGACAATCCAGCAAACCAGAATTTTGTATGAAGAACATTATTAATAATACATTCCCTGATTAGCCTAACTTTAAAGAAGAAAAATATGAATACTTTTTCTCTAAGAGCTGGCACAGGAAATGGTATTTTCTGATTGTACATCTGAGAAAAACAAGCTTAGATATTACCTAAGCAATTCCTTTTGCAGGTTATAGTTTTCCGGAAATACGCTTACTTTATTATCTCTAGTTCTGGTCTGTCAACCTAACAAACTCTAAACCACTGCTCTGATGACTGTCAGCTCTCTTGCAAATATAATCCTGGATTTGAGGGAGTCCTTACAAAAGTTTTTTTGCAGTTGAATACCAAAGGTTCAACTTGAAGCATTTTGTATTACAAATCACTTTGTTTCTTAATATTATACTGAAGTACAAGTGTGTATTTATTTTCTTTCAACTTAACTTTGATATAGGAATACTATTTCCAAATGCCTCCCATTCATGGTACTTTTTTCTGTTAGTTGTCTTTGGGTTTTCTGGATGTGAGTGCTGCACTTTGGGCTGGGTGTGCCAAATGGTTCCTTAAGGTTAGTAAGTTCCATCACTTCACACACACATTTCTAATCACCTTGAAAAGACAATAAATATCAACTCACAAATTAATTATCTGCATCTGCCTGCTAATATTACAGTCAGTATGGAAGAAGCCAGCTGTGGGATATTTTTATTCTTTTCTTGTACGTGACAAATAGATAATCCAAGATACTTCAAAGAACTGGTCAGGGAATTGCTTATTTTCCTCATGAAAAGATTTTGATAAATGAAAATGCTTGATTTTTATGAAAATCAAATAACCCTAAAAGGTCACAAATCCCAAAACTATGAAGGGATTTTCTTTGAGGTGAAAAACAGATCTTTTAATTAAAAGTTTTATATTTTTACCTTTTACCAATGCTGTTTATTTAATTATTTTTTATGGTTTCATTTTTATGGCAAGTTCCAGCAATTTCAGTTTCTGATTTCCTTTATTTGAAAAAAATGTATCCACATGTATTTAAATTTGTTTATTGAGGTATGTTTTGTAAGATTATAGTATTGAACATAAGTACTTTTTAACATCAACTGAAGCATTTTTAAAACATTTTTTAAAGATCTGAAGGCAATTTGACCAAGTCATGCAAGTAAAATACTCTGTACTTTGTCAGAAACTAGATGCGGATGTATTTAGATCAGGACTGTTTTGGAAATGTATGTTGTACTGTTGTACTTGAGTATTTCTAGGCAGCTAAAATAGATACTATACAGTTTGCTGAGTGAAAATTTCCAAAGCAGTACAATAAATTGGATGCTTTAGCTATGCTATGTGGCATACTGTGACAGCATTTTATTCCTACACTGAAAAAAAAAAAAAAGCAAGAATATGATGTGTTTTATGGGAACTTACCCAAAAAGTTCTATGCCAAAAATATGCAAGTACATCTAAAAGACCTGAGGGCATATGATGGAAAATATAAGATGTTAAGATATTTCTCTACCTCTGACTGTAAAAGTTGAGTTGCTTGGTCAAAGTGAGGGGATAGAGGGAGAGTTTGGCAAACTGTAAAATGGGATTAATAAATCCAGTATGCTAACAAAGTATGGAGGCTACTTGGAAGCATGGCTGTCAAACACATGGGAATAAGTGAAAACTATTGAAGTGAGTACATAAAAGGCTTCTGCTTTCCTTTTGTTAGAGGGAGATGCCCTTCTAATAAAGGTGAAACAGGTTTAGTGTGGTAGGGAATGCATTAGGCCAGGTACACACTAAACTTTTATTTCTCAAACTGTGGGGTTCATGGAAAGGCAATCTTGAACAGCTGAATCTATGTTTTAAAAACAATTTTTCACTACTAGTAAATATTTTTGGAAAGCAGCATGCATTTATTTGCTTTGCTGCCAACAGCTGCTCATGCTCTAGAGCAGGGGAGTCAGTATTTAGACTTGTAGCCAGGATTTGCAGATGCCTTTCACTCCTACAGTCTGGTGGGCTTAGCAGCTGCTCCCAGTGGAGAAGTGCTGGTCAACATGGCAGTAGCATCAAAGCAGAGGATTTACTGCTGATAGCTGTGTAGGCGTGGTTTGTGTGGTCTCAGATGAAGTTTGTTTGAAAGAAGGGAAGGATAATCACATGTAGATGGATAGGCCCAAATAGAGAGGCATGCCTAAAAAAAAAAAAAAAAAAAAAAAAAAAATTGGGGAAANACTGTAGAAGGAAAGGCCCAAAAAGAGGGGCAGTCCAAAAAAAAAAAAAAAAAAAAAAAAAATTGGGGAATACTGCTTTCTAGTGTCCTATGAGATGGGGTTTACTCCACCTTTTTCCTACTCTGTAGCTAAAATTTCAAAAATAAACTGGGTGCTATATATACACTCAATAAATGTAAACAGTTTGTTTAAACCTTTCAGAATAGGGCTCAGTGCAGGGTGTGATCCACTGGAAAGAATGGGATCATGCTTTTTATCCTAGTCTAAGTAAGGTGGACACATCAGAACAGTTTGACCTCTGAAGTCTTTCATTCTTTCAAGTCTGTTGATACTAACGAGGTTCTCAGGCACAATGATATCCCCTTTTCTGTCATATCTTCACTTTATCCATTCCTGGCACCCTACCTCTTTGTTCTCCACACGAAAAGCTCATTTACTTGTTTTCTTGCTGGCTCTAGCTGCTGGGGTTCATTTCTTTTCTGTGCATTTTCTTCAAAAGGCTTGAAATGTCACATGGCTATATGTCCTGCTGAGATGCTCTTGTCTTATTGATGTACCAATGGGTGTTTTTTAATGAGAAAACATGAAAGTATCATGAGCCTCCTCTGCACCTCCCCAGACTGATCATGAGAAATTGATGAATTGTGTGAAGTCTGCAAAGACTTGGGAATTCATTTTAAGTCTGTTTGGGCAAATATGCACAAATAAGAGTTTGTTTTTTAGGAAATGTTTTGAAACTGGCTTTTCCAAATAGCGTATTTTGACAAGGGCACAGGGATCTGAGGCTGAACAGAACCTGACACAGTATACCCAGAATAATATAACTAATGAATTCCCCTAATGTGATAAAGGCAACTTATGTCACAGAGGCTTGCATTAACTGTTCTCACTGGCTTTCATCTTGAGTTAGTAATTTGGGGCTCATATATATTCTCTGGTAAGAGCCATCAGATGCTCATGGGGTGGGTGCTTACTCTCCACTGCTCATCTCCCAAGGAAGTGATGCAGCATAGACTCAGTGATGGGGACCAGGTTCCTCATCTCAAGGCTGGGCTTGTAACTGGTGGTTGTGGTTGTTCCTTCTCTATAGGCTGAGGCAAAAGTCATCTCAAGTGTGCTTTTGAAGATCTAGTAGGTGTTTTCTTGTGAATTTGGGAGCCTCACTTTCAACTCTCCTATTTCAAACTCTTTTCTAAGTTGATGTTTGCTTTGGCTGCACTTTTTGTTCCGCAGTGCTCACTGTATAAGAGAGAAGAGAAGGCAGGATAGCAAAAAGCAAGCACCAGCATGGTAGGCAGCTGTTTAATCTCTGCACTGTGTTTTAAACAGATCTGCAGAGACCTGCCTGTCTGTCTGTCTAGTTACACTGTGTGAGGCAGACCCATTGCAGGTGGCTGAAGGAATGGTTTGGTCGCTTCCTTAGCAGAGACCTTCCTCTCTTGGTTCTCACTACCCATCATGCATGGTCTGTGCATGACTTTGAATTAAGGGATTACAGTTGATATCAGTAGGAACCATAGCATTTCTAGAACCAAGTCAAAATACCCAGGACCACAGATTTCAAAAGCCTCAGCCTTGGGTTAGCAAGAGGGTAGTTGCTATGAGAAGGGTTTTTCATTTTGTTTTCTGAGTGTCTTTGAAAGTATGTCAAGTCCAAGAGGTGATATCACTAAGTATTTGTGTCTACATTACTTTCAGGAGAAACCAAAGCACAGATTCTGGATCTAGGGGGTTCCAGAATGATCACACTGGATTATGTGATAAGGTGGGGACATGTCTTAGGCTGCAGCTGGGAGAGCGCCTTTGACTGCTGCGTGCCTTTCCTGAGCAATGTTCCCTGCCAGGATACCTCCTGTCCTACAGTGCAGCATCCTGGTGTCCATGCTGCTCCAGGAACCCCCAATGCATGGTATTGCATAGTTCCAACCCCCCAGCGATGGCAGGGGGTTTGCCACTAGATGATCTTTAAGGTCCATTCCAACCCAGACCTATGGTTCTAGGACTGTGTGCCACGTGGAACCACTCAGCACAGCCACTGCCCTTGAGGCCGGCTGGATGCACTGTGGGGGTGGACAAGCCAGACGTGTCTCTGTGCTGGAAGCATGTGAGAGGCTGCGCTCTTGGCAAAAAGTAGGTCCTGTGCTTGGTACCTGAGATTCGCTGGGGTCTGCATTATATTGTCAGCTTTGTAGCTGACAGTAATCTGCCAGTGTGAAACTACAATGTATGTATGGGGCAGAGTCCATCCTGCATCACCTGCAGGCAGCTTATGTAAGAAAATGCAAAGAGCCACACAAGTCAGGAGAAAGGTTCACCTGATCCTGTTGCTGGAGATAGCCAAATGGGGAAGCCTAGAGAGGAATGTAAGAATAAGGCAAGTCTGTAGTGATCCCTCCACAGAATTCTTCTCCAAAATCCAGGGATTTTTGGCTCAGGTACTCTCTAAGGCAATGGTGGTAACTTTGTATTCAGGAATCCTTAACAGATTTTTCATTGGGAATTTTCCAGTTTTGAACATACATACACTTTTACATGTATTCCTGTGCTAGGATGCTTTGCAACAGTATTGTATCATCAAGAATCTCTCATTTGCTTTGAACTTCTTGCCACCTGCTAATTTCATTTAATGCCCACAGTGGGAATTATACTTTGAGACCAGAAGATCCCTTGCTCAGCATGTAATGTGTACTGAAACGTGTGCTGCATGGGCAAATGGGAGGCATAAACCAGAGATTCCTCTGGTGTGTGCTTTGTGAAGGCACCTCACACTACCACTAAAACTCCTATACCACTGCAGGAAGAGTTTCCAAAGAGTGACTCACTTTGTACTGTCATGTACAAAAATTTTAATCCTGACATCTTATGTGGAGCCTAGGGGAGCTGGTGTGGGAAAGTAATGATGAGGAAGTTTCAGATCAGACCTTGTCTTGATACCTGCATTAAATATTGTAACCTAAAATCCTTTTATAGTTAGGTCAAAAGTTCAGAAAAAAATAAAGCATTAGAGGAAAAGTACAGCAGAGACTTCCCTTACAAAAACATATATAAAATGTGAAACTGTCCTTGAAAATAAGAATAGTAAGATGTAATGGAGTGCAAGACTGGATAGATAAGTTATTGATGGCAACAGATCTTTAAATTACACACAGCAGCGGGGAACACCCAGTGTTAAAAGATAACACATGCATATCTGCATACTGACATGTGTTCTCTTTTAAAATCTGGCCTCCTATGTTGGTATATTTATTGGCAGCAGGAAAATAAATTTTGCGTAATCTCTGATTTTCATTCCAGATAGCATCTTCCTTTTCCCAGCTGCCAGTAGTTACAAGGATGCCATGCAAGAGTAGTAGCTTACTGGTATGAACTGGTCCCTTGGCCTTGCAAATCTCATAGTCCTGACTCCTGTTCTGATGAGCTGTGCTGTTTCCTTCAGGGGTTCTGTACTGTTACTTTCAAGGCGATTACCTGCATGAGCAAGGCTTATGGAACTGAGATCACTGTGAGGCAAACCGTGAATGATGTGTGCTCAAATGAAATGTTTGTGCTGTAAAGGCATATCATTAATTCCTTCTGTGTCATACTTGTGTGTATGTGTGTGTGTCTAAACCTTATTGTGATCACAAAATCAAGGGGAAAGCACTCAGGAGCTTCTAGGATTGAGGTTTCATTATGCCTAACATCCATACCTTTTTCACTTACAAACTCACAGGTTTTGAAACGAAAAACACTGTTTTGGTGGATTAACACGCCACATTGGGGAGTTTCAGTGATCATAGTAGTATGCAAGCAAATGTAGAAACATCCATTTTGAGGTATTTTACCCATCACTTTTCTTGAATGTCATCACTGCCAGCAGGAGTCTGAACCAGACAGTTATTGCTAGACCAAACCAAAAAACCTTTTCTCAGACTGTAAATATGGGATCAGAAGAGTCTGTGAGAGCTTATTGAATCCACTCCCCTTAACTGTTCTGACTAGGTGATTGTCTAATCTCTTCTTAAAAACCACTGATGAAGGCTCCACATTCTCCACAGGCAGTTTTTGAGTGCTAAACTAACCTTCCCACTAGAAAGCTTTCATTATGTCAAATTTGCATCTCCCTTGTGCAGTCGAAGCCATTAATTCTGTTCTACTGCAACAGGCATTGAGAAGAGTCAGTTCCCTGCTTTGCAGTACCATTTTATGTACGTGAAGCTTACAGTTTCCCCTCTGCCTTCTCTTTTCCAGATTAAATCTCTCCCCTCCCTTTGATCGTAACCTGCTGCCCACTTTCTCTAGATCTCTTCCTTGAAGTGGACTACCAAAATTGGATGCAATAATTCAGACCTTGCCTTACCAGCATTTCATGGAGCAGAAGTTTTAGAAATTTCTTTCAATCTATTTATGTAGTTCAGTACGACATTTAGCTTCATCCATCTAAGGATAACCTATGGCTTTTTTGTCACAGAGTAGAACCGTAACAGGAATGGCAAACCTGAAGTGTGGAAGACTTGTTTTCAATTCAGATTGAATCCTATAGTTCTCCTTAAGAAACTGAGCTTGAAGAAACTGGGATAAATCCCAGCAATTGATGGCTGCCAAGTAATTACCCAAGCTACCATTGTAAGACAGGGCAGTGTTTTTCTGACCATCCCTGCTACAAAGAGTAAAATCTAGACAAACACTCCTCATTTGGAGTACTTGTATTTAACTACAAAGGCAGCGCTGTCGAGCCAGAAATCGCCTAAGCTGAAGATATCCAAAGGGACAATTTCTGCTGACTTCAGTCCATTGAGTATCACTGGGATGGAGAAACAGGACTGCCGAGTAAGGAATCTTTGGGATCCACTTCTGTGATGCATAACTCTGCAAATATAAAACACTGTCTAGAGGCAGTCTTAGATACAAAGTACTGAGCTGGTGTGTTAACAACCATCACCAAAATGCTGCATAGCTCTATGAGAAACCTGGGAGGACTGTCTTCCCAAGTACAGACGTGCATTTGCAGCTGTATACAAGCTCTTCTCTATTAGTACAACCTATGAATGAATAAACACTGATAAGAGATGCTTAAATATTGTGCCTGAACTATGTTTTGACAGCTGTCGCTTGTACTGTCTCCCCCTAGGTCTATCTTTTAATTACATCAGGTTAACACAATGTTTCATCTGTCACCCTTGGCTGATAGCAGAAAGGGACAAACTCATTCGTGGGATGAACAGGTTTAGCTTTTCTTGCTGCCATGACACAGTGCTTGCTGCTCTCTTCATGAATCACTCATTACCCATAGTCAGTTATCACAGTTAGAAAAAAGAAATGTCCTGTCTAAGGGTGGAGCAGTGGTTCAGGGAGTTGGCGTGTGCTTTATATGACATCGTGGTCCAGTAGCTAAAGCGTTTTTAGCTGAATCTGCATCATGTGGTATAATTCTAAATCCCAAGGCACAACTCTATTTTCATCACTTAAAGGGGTCTGAGAATTGACTGGAGAATGAAAAGAAATAGCCTTAGCTCTTGAGCAATTACTTAATCTATGTACGCACCTTTCCATAGTCACTGAAATTTTGCTGCAAATTGGAATTGCTCAAATATTCCCAGAGAATAAAATGGAGGGCCTTCAAGGTTAGAGTTCCTTCTGTGTGCAGATTGCTAGATGCAGGATGTAATTAGTTACCTTTAATGGCACGTTTATGGAGGCAGGGTCAGTCTCCTGGGGAAGTGATTCCGTATCACACATCTTCGGTGGGTTCTGCAGTGCTGCTGGCATCTTGCATGTGAATAAGAAGTCTTGGAAAGACTCTTTGCAAGTGGGTTGGCTGCTGGAGAACAAAGACTGAAATCAGTTCAAAGGAAAATATCCTCTAACAGCTTGGAATATATTTTTAAAATGACCCTGGAAAATGAATTTCCTTTGGAAAATTTGTAACTGGGAAGATCACTGAATAGACTCTTTGCTGACTGCTGCAGAACTGTGTTAAGATGGAGCAAAATACAGCATGGTACAATAAATGTTATAGTCTGCATATAAAAGCTCAGAGTATAAGGGTCTTCCAAATACAAGACTTCTAAATTTAAGACTGGTTAGATTATTCCCTACTTTCTAACGTGTACTCACGTGCACCAACAGAGATTAATGTGCACACTTAGTAGTTTCTTTTAGATGCATCATTAAGTTAAAATAATGACATTCATGACAGTGATAATTCATTGGAACTGAAAATTTGTTATCCTTTCGATCCAGATTTTATATTACCTTCGTCTCTTTCCAAATGCAGAAAAGGGAGAGGAAGGCAAACACCTCCCATTTTGTTTGGGTTTTTTTTTTTTTTTTTATGGAAAAGAAGAAGCAATTCCACTTCCCTGCATTCCTTCCAGCTCCAGCCACCTCTGCAAAGGCCACTACAGTGGAGATACATCTGTGTGGCTGTCAGCCCCCTTTCATGGCCAGCTGGCTAGTGATGTCCACATAGGGCAGACCACACATAGGCATCGATGTCAAACAGGGCAATTGCAAAGGACTGTTGCTGCTGTGTGTTGGCACAAAAGTCTGAGTTTCCTGTTTCTGTCACACAAAGCTTACTTCTTTTCTTGTTTGTATGCTAACACTCCATTCTTTCCTTTAGAGATAATTCAGACATTACTAAGATAGCAGATGAAACACAGGTAGCTTTTCTCAGAGAAATAAGGACTCTTGTGTTCATGTCTTATCTGGCAGATTCTCTTTTTTTTTTTTTTTTTTTACACAATTTGTTTCAGTAGCAGATAACTTCCCCTCTTCACCATCCCTGCCATGACAGGCCTCCTCTTTCCATTCTGGACTGCAATCTCTCACACAGTGAGGGAGGAAACTGTAGATGACTGTGCATTCTCTATTCAGAGTAAAATGTCCCTTAAAGAAATATGTTTCCCCCCCTTGCTGGAAGGGGCTGTCTGCGGGTCAGATGGGTGACTTGGAATGAATCACAGAGGAGAGAGTGAACAGTTAGTTTGGGGTCATCTTTATTCTACCTCCCTTGTCTCTTTTCTTCAGTTTTCCAGTCTTACTGACATTAGGTCTTTCAAGATCTTTCCTGAGAGCAAAATGAGGCAAAGAAAGCACATCTCTCTCATTTTTTTTTCCTAGTTGTCAGCCAAAAGCTAGTCAGACTTTAGCACTTGTGGAAATGTGAGGAGTCATATCTCTGCTTCTGTGCTAGTGCCTGCTCATCTTGGTGAAATGCCTCCTACCTTTCTACCTTTGTAGAAAGGAGAAGCTATCTGAAATTCTCTGCAAACTGACATAAACCCAAAGCACCTTCCTGGAGAGGGAAGAGGTTTGTGATAGCATGAGAGAGATGGAGCTGGTGCATGCTGCAAATCCGAGACTTCCCTGCAGCAGCAAATGAAAAGCTGGGGTACACAGTGTGCACTGCAGCTGCTCAGGAGACTTTGGCTTCACCTCCCCATAGCCATGGAGCCTGGCACAGGCTCTTCTTGGCTCAAGGGCACTGTAGGGCTGTGGCAGTCCATCGTGGCAGTGGCACTGTTTCGCTCTTGCTCACTATCCCAAGAAGTGGTAGTCCTGCCCTCAAAAATCCTCCCTGCCAGAGCTGCTTTGCTGCTGCAATGGGCAGTTGCAGCTGCACTGAGGTGCTGAGAACATTGCTGCAAGAAGCATTAACTTGGACTGAAAAATGTGCTGGTTGTTGAGGGTTATGCCTTTTCCAGGGACTGCTGGCTAGCTCCTCTGAACAGATATCAAACTGCAGTGTAAATATGGAAGAAATTCTGAAAACCCACCAGGAATATGGGGCAAAGCTCTCTCCCATCTCATCTGTGCTTTTGTCTTAGCCTTTCTTCTAGTTTGCAGAGCCCTTTGCTCCTTTTCTTGCTGCGTAGTAGATAGGAACATTTGGCTTTTTGCAATCAAAGCAGCTAAGGGGGTCTCAGTGGGATTATTTTTATATGTAAGCATTGCACAAGTCCAGCTCCAGGAAAAGAGGCCAATATTTTCTTTAACACATGCTGGTATAAAACAGGAACAACTCTTCTAAAAACTTAGAAATTGAGATGGCCTTGAATTAGATCCAAGGACCTCAGATTAATTACAAAACTAAATCACAATGAATGTTCTTTTATAGTTCTTCAACACAATGGTCCCTGGACTTAGTGAACCTGAATGTCAAATATATAGATAAGGATGATCTATATTGAAGCAGAATAAAGGACACATTTATCTTACTGTGAATTAAGGGTCTATCCTTTGCTGGATTCTGCTGTTACTTTACTGTATTTGAACAAATCTGAGAGCAAAATCAGATCTCTGCTACTGAGGAGAGAAGGTTGCATGGCATATGCAGCTTGCTTCACTCAGTCTTGCTCCCTTGCCAGAAATTCATTTCTTCTCTCCCAAAAATGGTGCTATAATGTTTCTTGCACTGCAGAAACTTACAGCACATGCCACAAAGGTCATCTGTCCTCCTTCTTTTTTAAAGGCTGTCAGGATAGAGTCTCTATTAACATTGTAAGTTTTAAGTTGCAGAGTAAGAACCTGAATAAATTGTAAAGAACTCCCATTGCCTTTCACAAAGAGATGAACAGTCCTTTCATGCTTTACATAACTGCAGCGTGCCTTGGAAACAAGGTTACATCTATTTCAGTCATTATGACTGAGACAGCTCAGGCAGCACTAACTGCAGGCAGATTTCCAAGCAGAGAAAAGAGCTGGGGTCTGCAGCATTTTGGGAAAGACAGTATTTGGGAATGAGAGGAGCCTCAGGTCCTACACTTGCCAGGAGCCACACATTCATACTACTTGTAGGTTGATTGGCACTGTCACCCGCCTAAGAGGAAGCATCTCCTGCTGGCTTTCTACCAGTATGCAGAGTCTCTAATTTAGGAAAGCAAAGTACAGTCTTGCATGCCAGTCCTGAAAAGCTACCAGCCCTGATGTGGAAACAAGGACAGGCAAATCTGTAAAGCTCTAGCCAAGAATAAAAGCACACTTGCTTCTGAATGGGAGCAATTGCAGTGCACGGTGAGATGGAGGGACTTTGTTCAGCCTGGAGGAAACTCAGGGAAGTCTGATTGCTGCCTGCAGCCAGCAGGGCTGAGGAGTTGGAGCCAGGCTCTTACTGGAGGTGCACAGTGACAGGCATGCAGTGGCATCAGTCACACACTGCATGAGAAACACCAGCTCGGTAGAGGGATAAAAATGTCACAGCCAGAGGGATTCAGCATGAGGACACCTTATCTAGGGAAGGTGAAGGGTCTCCATCCTTGGAGGTACACAAAGTTTGACTGGACAAGGCCCTGAGCAACCTGCTATCACTTTGAAGGTGTCCCTGCAGGCACTGGAATGTTGAAGGAGACAAGCTCCATATCCACCTCAATTTTTCTTCGATTCCAGGTTGTTACTTATGTTGTTTCTAACTAAAGTGATAATGGAAAGTCACTTCACTCTGTTTCCCTCTGCTTCATTATTTTCATATTGGAAATAGTATTTTACTTCCACAAAACTTGTGTCCTTCATTTTTATTGACTTTTTTAGCTCCAGGGTGAGCTTGAAGGTATACAAATCATAAAGAAAAGACCAGTCTTTAGGAAGGCAAGTATTAGAAAAAACATGGCAGGCTAGTAGTCCAAATATCCTGACACTACTGTAACACTTTAAAAGGTTTCTTGATGAGAGGGATTGAAATCATAAAGTGAATTGAAATGTCAGTTTCTCCCTTCTAGGTCCCCAGAAATAACTCCCTTTTCATCTAGGTAAGCACCATTAAGTGGAGCAAGAATAGTGCCATCTGGTTATTCCCAATCATGTCCACACAAGAATTTGCTTGAAATGATATAGAATTGGCCCAGTCTTAACTTATACAGAGCTTGTGGGCATTTGCAATGTGAAGCTGAATTTAAACAATTAAAATAGCCATGCAGGTGGAAGACAGTATAACACATAACATCCTGGTTACAGACATTGAGAGATAGTTCAATTTCCTAAAATGTCAGTGCTGTCAAAAAATTTTTCTATATAGCTATAACCACCTCCTTTCCCCTTAGACCTTTTGCCCTTAGTAAAGCCAAAGCTTTTTCCAGTAGTAGTGCTGGAAACATTCCATTACCCTTCCTGCAGGCAAAGCTTTCTGTATGTATGGATACATGAGAATGGCCAAATAATGAATGAGCTGATTGGCTGAACATCTGCAGGTGCTCTATAATGACAACAATTAAGCTGTTCTGAACCTATTACCATATTAAATTAACTTACTGCAATGCTATTAATTAGAATTCGTGTTCTAGAAAGGAAACAGAGCAGCAATTACATTGTTATTTAATGAGCTGTAAAAACAGAATATAAAAATGGGAAATTTCCTCATGTAATTTAGGGCTGGAAGATGGTGGGTCAAACTGTTCCCCAGTGTAACTCCAGCCATTTCTATACTTTTGTAACAGGAATGATTCTATACATGTTACCTTTTGTCTTGAAATAATAATTATTTGCATCTGATAACTAAAGCTCTTCAACAGTTGTACCAAAAACTAGATATCAGGCAAAGTTCAGCTGTTCTCACTGTGAAGTCTGAAATTTGATATGGTTTTGGGAAAAGACTCAGTAAGGTTTGTGACTGAAGATGTCAGTTGAGCTCAGCAATGCATATTTTAAAGAAAAGATTTAGCAGGGATTACTTTCTTGCATGACATTGTAAGGCTCTCCTTTTTCTTGTTTTCTAGCCCCCCACACCTTGGCGGAAGTAAATATAAATGCTTTTGAGTTATTATTTGCTGTTGAAATTCTCAAATTCTGTGATATGGTGATTTCCTCAAGGTATGTCCTTGAAAACTGAAACAGATGTGTCCTGCCTAGCTCTCTGAGGAGTTATAACATCAGGACCTGTCTGTCCTTGAGCACAGAAGCCTTTGCAGATGTGTGTTTCATGAAGCAGGGGAGTTATCTCCCCTAGTGCACTTGGTATGGACCATGATTGGAGACCTTAAACAGAACTGTTAGGGTGGGCTCAATATGCCTGGCAGTCAGTCCAGTCAGGAATGCCTGAAACAGCCCTTCCTCATTATTTTGTACTGCCTTACAAGTGGAACTCTGGATGAATCACAGCATTGTGAAACAAAGTAAAGAGAGTTAAACTGGAGCAACTGGAACACTTCTGGATCGCTCTCTGCAACAGCAACAGGAACTGGGCTAGACAGCTCCTATTGATGAGCCATCTTCCAGGATAGGCTAAGCCAGCAGAGCAACCCACAAGTGTTGCTTTTGGCCTGAAGGAGCTCTGAGCCACAGCTTCTTCCAGCCCTCCTTGCTGATGGACTGAGCTGTAGCATTAAAAAAGGGATGGTTGTGATGCACATTACACTTCTGTAATATGTGGCCCTAGATCCTGACTGCTTGTCCACACATTTCCTATTGCATGCTTTTTGTGGAAAAAGCAGAGCCATGGCCCGGGCCCTGGCCATTTTAGAAAAAAATTTCTGGATGAGAAGCTACTATACATACCCTGGGATCTTTCTTAACAGTGCCTGTTTTCAGACTGATTTTCTTCCCCTGGTGAGAGAGGAGAATCTGTGGGATTTTAATGATTCATTTTATTGAGGGACCTGAATGTTTATTGTTGTTTTAACTATAAAAATGTACAGAGGCTGGAATCTATCCAGAGAAAAGAAGGCAATTTCTTTTATTTCCTTACACTGCGTGGTGCAGTTGCAGGCGAATATTTCCATCTTTATTACAATAAGCATTTTCCTAAGCAACAGTGGGGCACAGAAGTCTGCAAGTTTGCAATAAATCAGGATGACAATCAAAAGCTGTAGATGAGCGTTGAGGTGTCTTTTCTTATTTGATGTCAGTTCTTGGCTTTCTAATCTTCTCTCTACCTATGCAATAATAGTCAAAGCTATTCAAAAGAATTTCTTAGCAACTCAGAACTTCTTGGTTGTAGTCTCCTTTTACATCTGCTTTTCCAAGGATTGATGCAAGGACTTGGTGTATTTATTTTTAATTTCAGTAAGTTATTGTGTGTATGTCTATGTGCTTATGTGAAACTACAGATATCCGAGGGAGGCAATTTCTGTTTAAATATCAAACATTGTTTAGCCTCAAGTGTTTTAAATCAGGCTTAATCCCTTTTGCCTCTTAAGCAGACTGTAGTACCCCATAATTTTAAAAATAGTTTCATATATGTGAGCAGGGAAACACAGTCTTGACAGGCTGTCCTAGTTGTCCTCCTAAACTTTTGAGGCAAGCTTTAAAGCCTCCAGAGCAGGCATAATGTAAGAAAAGAATTCAGGAGGCCCATGATTTATGTCTCTCTTCTTGAATATACATAAGAAAGGATGATGGGGTGTTGCGAAAACAGATTAATGGATTGTACCTGGAGCTTTGTGATACCATTATAAACATTCTGATATGACCTTTTGCTTAGTCTCTCTTGCAACTTCTCCTGTAGGCACTATTGCAGAAGAATAGTGAGACAGAAATTCCTTAGTAAGGCGCTCGTATGGGGCTCAGTTTCCAAAACAAATTGTGTTCTATATTAGTATTATTTTAATTGTTATTTCATAAAAAATCGCAATGTGCTTGAACAACTTTTCCTCTTAGTATGGATGGCAGAGGCTCAGAATATAAAACTGCTTATCTCACTTTGGAGGCTATTTTGGGATGTGTACTAATAACTGAATTTGTTCCTTGCAAATTTGGCACTAACTACTGTGTCCCTAATTACAGGAAGCTCCTTCTGTTAGGGTGCTAAAGTTTACTGGGGAAAAGGTGTCACAGGATCCACCATTTGTTGTGTGGATTTTCACAGGATTCCAAAGTTCTGCAAAACACATTGGTGTCACTGTAAAATCTGCAGCAAACTCTCTGTGTATGCACCTTGCCTGGGCAGGTTTGTAAATTCAGGAATACAGAGGGTGATATTTTCCCCAGAAGCTTAACATGTCCTGGGGATCTGTTCACCTCAACAAAGCCATACTTTTCCCTCTTAAACGCTGCTTTTGATCATTAAAAAGAGCCATCAATCCATGAGAAACAAAAAAACTTCAAATAATTGTTCCCCACCACACAAGTGAGAATTTGGTGTAAGGATCTGAGCCCACACAGAATTATGGGTACTAATTTTAGGTAGTCACCTTTTTGAAGCTCATCCTAACATAATGAAGTGTCTATTTTACCCTTAGAGTTGGTACTTTTACTGGATGAGATAACAGCTGCATCTCTGTGAGAAGCCTTGTGAAGGGCAAAATATTTGTTAGCGGTTGCTATTTTCAGCCTTGCCAGAATAAACAAAGAGTTAGGCACCTGCAGTCATTTCTTTTGAAAAGTCAGCACCATGTGTACACACTCTGGGGTCAGCAGAGGAAGGCACAGGGAGGACGGGCAGGCTCACCCGTGAGATTTTAGGAAGATGCTGCTGGAGGGAGTGATGAGGCTCTTCAGCTTGGAGATGTATGGGACTGTTAGGTGATTAATAACACTCTTCTAGCAAGGGTGAGGAATACACAGAGGAACAGAACGTTTTGAAATCATTAATGCATCTTGGGACAACCCATTGTGAGATCTGCATTGCCTATGAACAAGAGAGCTAGTACAAACAAACCAGGGGAGTTCAGTGAGAGGCAAAGGTAGAAGAAAATAGCAGAATTTTTTTTTCCTTACTACTTTTTGGTTTTGATTTTTTTTTTAATAATTAACCACAACTAGATTTCAGAACATACAGTTTTAGACCCCGATTGTCTAAACAATATATCTCAGTCTCAAAAACAATTAGGCATTGGGCTTAGCGTGCCTCAGAGGGTTACATAAACTAGATCCAGGATAACTCCTTACTCAAGAAAAACATTCCTGACTGTGTGGGAGAGCAGATGGCATTTAAGTAAACTGTATTTGCAGGAAACCCCCTGGTGCCTTGAGATGGCAAATGGTACTGTCACTGCTGTTCCCCTGCTTGGGTTTGTGGGAAGCTATGAAAAAAAAGAAATGATGGAGTATGCCAAATGCTGTGGTGATGAAGCAGAGAGGGTCAGTCTGCAGACAGGTTATTACATGGGTCAGCACTATTGTACATTTACAAGTGCCTATGGCTGGTGTGCCACATCATACCCTATGGGTGACAGGGGAGTAGTGAAGGGGAATTTGTGTGCTGGCTCCATTCTCCAGAGCAGGCAAGGGAAGACCAGGAGTAAATGCAGCCACAGGTAGGTTTGGATGGGGAAGAAGGATCAACAGCTGCTCCCCATCACATGGCTGAGGGCATCTAATGGTGGAGAGAGCTGTGTAGATGGGTCTCTCCATCTACTGCTGGAGAGACCTGAGACCGCTTAGACAATCTCATCTTGAAAGGCAGTAGGAAGACTACACCAAAGTGTGGGCTCTGAATTTGACACCAGATGTCCTGGCAGGTGTAAGATCTATGTTTTATTGGATAAAGGTATTTGGAGGAGTATTATAGCCCTGAAGGCACCAGCCCTGAAGGCACCCACAAATCTTAATGGCCCTGATAAGCCTTTCCTGGGACCATCCTACCCACGGCCCATAGCCCCTTTTCAGCCCTTGGGGCCGTCAGTTCCTGCTCCAGTCATGTTGCAACATTGCTGGTTTCCAGCTCCCCATGACCATGTTGAGGTAGGCTTGACCCTATGATGACAGTCAAAGCCCAGGGAAGAAGTCACTGCTTTGAGTGAAGGCACAATGATGGGCCACTGGAGTGGAGGGATAGTGGATTTTTCTGTAGGTCTTGACTATTTGTTTACCTGTACTGAGGGAACTGGAGGAGAGTTAAGGGAATTAGGCTGGAGCCAATCTCTCACTGCTCCTTGTGTTTGGTTTGAAAAGGACTTTAATTAGTGTCCAATTTCTGCTTCTCTGCTTACCTGACAACAACATTTTCTTTGAAGCTTTTTGTTTTTCCAGGTATAATTTATGAGTTAAGAATGAAACCCTTGTGACTCAGTAACCATGTGGGGCAATTTGCCCTAGGGGGGTTTATCCCATCCACCCTGGGTTTGGTCCCTTATGGTCTAATGCCTTTCCCACAGTAACCCTTCTGCCTTGATTTGTTGAAGGTTACACGAGGATCTGGATTATTTTTCAGACTACTTTTGTATTATTACTATTAGTAATACTACTATTACTAATACATAATATTACTAATACATACTATTACTATGTAGTATTTTTAGAGGATGGGTATTTGAGGGTGGAGAATATGCAGATGAAAATGCAGTATTTGATTTTGTTGCCGTGAGTGAGAAAGCCTGCAAAAAGTCAGATTTTCTAGGTCAATAAATGAATATTTATTATTTGAAAATCTATTGTACAGAGGAAGAAGCTCAAAACTTGAAAATGATGAATAACTTGTATTGTTTCTGAACTCTGAGGTATGTAAGGGAAAAATAAATGTCTTTTTATAGGAAGGGACTCTCAGGGCACTAAAAGATGCTGGCAAAACTATATATTCTGCCTATTTGTAGAACTAGTGCTGAAAAACAGAGAAAAATGAAGACATTTTAAAGGCCTAGTGATCTGTTTTCGCCTTCAGTTAGTCTTGCAACATTTCACAGCCTTTCACAACTTCACAGTAGGTTGGGGCATTGTGGGAACATAGGGACAGAGGTGCCTGATCAGTGAGCCTTCGTGTTGCCAGCAGCTATTCTAAAACCAGAGCTCTTACAGCACGCTGTCAGTAACTCCAGGTCTTCATTTGCTTGGCTCATCCATATAAATGATGCTTGCTTGCTTGCTCTCTTGCTTTCAAGAGAGCATGTTCAGTTGAGCTTGTGGAGAAGCAACTGTCCTTTTGGCAGGTACATCATTGCCGATGCCAGTGAAGGGGCTTAAGAAAAGAATCAGTGAGTTAGAAAAATAACATTAACTGTGTGCCCAATGCCTTTGGCACCTGAGAGATGGATGGGATGCCATTCTTGATCAGCCAAGAGAGCTGAAAAGGAAGCTACTAACAGGCTCCCAACTCTGTGTTCATCCAGCATCCATATGGTAGTCACAAGCTCCAAAGTTCACCTTAGTGGCACTGGAAATAACAACTGAGTAATGGTTTGTATAAACTGCTGAGAACAATAACTATCATTTAAAAGAATCTAATTTAAACTTATAATCCTTCTTAGTTGATCTGGGGTATCTTGACCATCAGGTCATCCTGAAAGTATCTCTAGTGCTATAATCTATTTAGCCTGATCTATTTTCCAAAATTGTAACTAAGGTGTGTGTTGTAAATCATCCTTTGCTTTTGCCATCTCTCTTTTGGAAGAAGAGCTGTATTTCCACCACAGGATCTGAGAGAATCCCATGTGTGCTTTCCCACAGGATAAAAGGATGGAGCAAGGGTGTCTGGGGTGCAGCTGGCTGAAATTATTACTTTAGCACTGCAGGAATCATCAGCATGTTGTCAGAATTTGTTGTTGGGCCAATGTATCCAGCAGAGGCTGGGAGTACGCTGAGGAAGGGCAACTGTACATGTGACCTTTTCTTAGAGTTTTTACTGGACCTTTAGTTACACCCAGTTGAGCCACTTCGTAAAGTCCCAGATAAAACAGGTTTTAAAACTTGGCATACCGTTATTTAACTAAGTGGTTAGTTCCCAATGGAACAGTCTTTTCAGCTTATCTTTAAAAGACAGGCTTCATTGTGCTCTAGCTCTGTGATAAATTCTCCAGTTTGTCCTCTGTTGAAGGGAGATCTGTTCCATAATTTACAACGTCTTTGTAAATTTTTTTAAATCTTTTAAATCTTTTACTCTTGAATTTGTATGCTCTGAGGGCTAACACCTTTCAATGTGGTGCATCCAAAGGAGATTAATCTAAGAATAGCTGACTCAAAAAATATGCTTATTAAATGTATTAGTAAGATGACAGATTCTCCATGTTGTTGCCAATCTGTAATGTTGAGATCTGCACCTCCCTCCCTCTTGGCTTGCACTAAGTAAGGACTTACTCCCGGAATTCAAAGTTGCTTCTGTTGTTAAATCTGCTAGGTTCCAGCTAAAACTTGACATCAAATGAATGTATCTCCACACTGTAAAACCATGCAACTCATCTCTTTTTGCCTTAGGGAGAGTAACCCAAAAGGCAAGGCTCTTGCTGTTGCCAAGAAGCCTCCAATCCAAACACTTGGGAAACCTGACTTAGTAAAGAATTTCTTTATCTTTTGTTTACAAGTTACAAATTCACTTTTCTATAGTAGATTCAAGCCTGAATAATGTAACAGGAACTGTATTATAAGCTCTATATCCATGCTTAAAGCAAAACTTACTGAAATCCCAAACCACCTGAGCAAATCTGCTTCAGATTTGGCTCGTACTTCATTCTTTTCAGAACAGAAACCGAGTTTAGAGTCTAAAGTTAATTTCTTATCCTGGACCATGGAAAAAAGAGCATATCACATGAATGTATTCTCTGCTAACGCAGCTGCTGTGGAATAGGTTTCTACAAGGAAGGTATTAAGAAAAAACATATGAAGCTCTTGCATCACATCTAATGATTATTCACGACCAGTGAAATCAAACTGAATCAGAAAATGCAAAGTACACTTATGGGTGGTACTGTCTTTTTTATTGTGAAATGGGAATGGACTGATATCATAGTGGGGCAAATTTAAAATTAAAAATCGCAGTTCTTACTCTGGTAGTTACATGTTTAAGTGTGTATTTAAAGGATACATTTTGGTTGGTTAAAGCACAATTAATTCTAAACACAGAATTAAAGAACTATCTATTTGACAGATCTTTTTAAAATTTCAGTGTGAGTACAAGGCTCAGAATGATTTATTAAGCCCACTAAAGCTGGAGTCATGCATAAGCAATGAAGGAAGGCGTGCTGCAGTTCTGTTCTGGCTTTGCAAACTCTGCTGCTGGTTTTAATGTTCATAACTTTTAAAGCTCGGCTCCGTTACTGAAATGCAAATGTTAGTCCATCTGTTGTATGCCATATGCTTTTCTTAACAATATTATTGTTTAAATGCTGGATTATTAAAAAAAAGAAGAAAAACCAAAATATTTTTGAAATACACTCTCCTTGCACTCTAAAGAATCTTCTTTTAAGTTTCATAGATTCCACCAGTGTTTGCTGAGACACAAAACTTAATTTTTGCCTTTGATCAACTTGTCTGTCACTTAGCTTTATTCATACTGGTGCTTAATACATAGCAGTTTTTCAGATAACAATAAACTGAAAATGTTTTCTTTAAAAATTATTTTCTAGGCTTGAAAATGCTGACTGAATCATCAAAATGGATGAATGTAAAACTCAAAAGTTTTGCAAAGCTTCTGTCTTTTGCATGAAGTGTGTGACTCAGTGCAGCCTTGAATCCAAACACTTTTAAAAATTAAAGAAGGAAAGGATGATGCAGCTTTTTATTTGGGGGAAATACACTCTGAATCCAGCTGTGAAAATTCAGAAAGCGCTGTTACAGTTTTGAAAAGGGTATGCTTAAATGTTGTTAAGGAGGCAAAATGTAATCAAGGGATACAAAAGTGAAAGGAAATGGGGCGGGAGGTTCAAATCAGCGATTAAGTAATTTGGTTCTACTGGATGGAATGAAGAGGAGTTACGGAGGTTTTAGATCCAAAAAGAGGTGATGAATGGAGACAGTGGGATCTGGAAGCACGAACATTTTAGTTTCACCTTCTGCTTTATTTCTGAAGTTCATGTGAACACTTGCAATGTCTGCTCTTCCATCTACATTCATGACTTTCTACCATGAAGGCTGGGATTTGGAGGGGCCCTGTCTTTTTCGGAAGAAAGATCGCTTGAGATACGCCCTTCCATATGGACAATAGGTTTATACCAATCTCTCCTAGACTGCAGACTGGGATCTGCCGTAAGCTGAAGAGCAATATGCAGTTCTTAAATGGGGAAAAAAAGGGAGGTGTACTACTCTACCCAGGCAGGCACTAGGATCCATGGGCAAGGCTTGTAGGGATTTGGGTCCTTTTCCCTGCTCTTTCCATATGAACCATTGGATGCCTAGCCTGGCCTTTTGATGTCGTGAGCAGAGAGCAAGCCACTCCCAGGCTAAAACGAAAGTACAGCATTGACATGGCACTGAGGGACTGGGTAGAGACATGCTCTGAGCTTGTCCCAGATTCTCAGTGAGGTGCTTTATATCACTTTGAGAAACCTTTTCTGTTTCCAGGCTGGTCTCCAAGGCTACATATCTAATAGTAAACACAGCAGGCTGTATTTACTCTAGCTTCCAGCCCAGTGGCAGAGTCGTGATCATTTCAACATCTTCACATTCTTTTTCTTCTAGACAGGGACAGTTCTTATGTGATCTGCTTTGTGGAAGCTGTCCCCAGCCTATACTGCCCCCAGCCCAAGCCTGCACATGTGGGACAGGGCTCCTGGGTGCAACTAAAGCCAGCTGGTGAGGTGCAAGCTGTTAAACAGCATGGCTGTTCATTTACCAGGGCACAGGTCTGTGCTCTGGCCCTGTTTAGTGTATTATTTTTGACATAGTCTAAGTATTATGTCCCCATAAGCATTTGAATTTCTTTCTGATTTGAGTTTTCCTGTTGCCAGCAAGAGCTGATGCTCTTCCTGACTACATCTGCAAGGAAATTTCTTCCTAAGCACTGATAGTAAGAAATCTGTACCATAAGTCATTTACAGCCTACATAGAAACACATTTTCTAATTAGTGGAAATGCAACTTCTATTTTTACTCATGTAAATATTACTTCTCTTTAGAACCTCTTGAACTGCATGTCTTGTTACTGTAGCTTTATAATGGTTTAAACATCCTGTTAAGGTGAAGTCGTTCAGGGATTTGAAGGAGTCTGATCACACTGCTATGGCTTAATGCTATCATTATTACGTGTTTTGATGGGTTTACCTTAACAATGATTAAAGATGAGTAAGGAACATAAAGGATTTACTTAGTCTCACTTTAAAGCCTTTATTTCGTATTTTTTTCCATTCAACTGCACTTGGATCTATTAGAGTTTTGGTTGCTTATAGACATATGTCACTGAGGTATGTTTCGTTGCCTTACTCATGGTTTGTTTTTCTGGACAGAAGGTCTTACTGCTGATTACCTGCATGTTGCCTGACTGTTTTCCTTTTGAAATCCAAGAGAAAAAATGTTATAACAAATACTCACATAAACATTACATAAGTGCTTGGAAGTTAACAAGGAAATGAGTATTAGCCAGCATGGACTTGTCAAGAACAAATTATATGACATTAATCTATTTTTTTCTATGACCACATAACAGGCAGTTTTGATAGGGGAGAATCAATAGATGTCATGAGCCCTGACATGAGGATGCTCTGACATTCCTGCAGATAAGCTGGAGAAACATGCTCTGGATATGGAATTTCTCATGTGGCTCGTTTTGTGTTCTCAGTGCACAGTTCTCCACAGGTCACTGACCAAATGGTGGTAAGCAGTACTGAGGCACCATAAAGATCTGCTATGATTCTGGGCACACTTAATCTTTTAATTAACAGCTAATTGATGGAAGAGGAAGCATGTGTATTACACTTGCAGATAATTGTAAACAGGGGGAGACTGAAAGGTGCGCAAGGGAGCGCTTCCTATCTACAAGGTCCTAGGGAGACTTCCACAAAAGTGATGGTGTATACCTCAGGGTACTGTATTCCAAGGAACATGTGTACAGCTGTAATTGGAAACAACAAGAATGACCAGTGGCCTGTGAGGGAAAGCTGAAAGAGCTGTGGTTGCTTGGTCCAGAGAAAAACCAAGAGGAATGACAAGTACACAGAAAGCTCCCTTAAAAAGGAAGGGAAAAAAATTCTTTTTGTCTGTAGTGTGTAAGATGGAAAATAATGGACTTAAATCTGGGAAAAACTTCTAACATTCAGGATAATTAAGCACTGGAACATGTTGCCTGGGGAAGATGCATAAACTCTCACTTTTTTTTTTTTGTTTGGTTTGGTTTGGTTTTGGTTTTGGTTTGGTTTTTTTTTTGTTTTGTTTTGTTGTTTGTTTCTTTGTTTGGTTTGGTTTGGTTTTGGTTTTGGTTTGGTTTTTTTTTAAATGAGCTAGACAAAAATCTGTCAGGACTGATATAGTTACAAGTTGATTTTTGCCTTAGGGCAAGGGGATTGGTTAGATGAATTTTCAAGTCCTTCAAGCACTGTTGCCTGTAGTTCTGTATGTCACTGCTGATTTCAGCAATTTCATATTCATGTCTAAAAGCTGGCTGAATACATAGGGAGCCTGAGTTTTCACTCAGACCCCTCCCCTGTGCTTTCCTCTAATCCATAATATGAAACCCAGAAGGGGTAGATCCAATTATATTTTAGTTTAGAGGCACAAATATTAGGGAGGTAAGAGATAAAGAACAGAAGCTTGGGTGAAAAATGTCTTGCCTTCCCAGTGACATCCTGCCAAGTGTACCAAGTTCAGTCTTGTTATGTTCCCAAATGGCCCATCTATGATTGCATTAGCACAAAGTATCACCATCTGAGAAGAGCTCACATGCAGAATTCATTGAATTAAAATTCAAGGCAATAAATGAGGGCTTATAATGTATTGGAAACATTATCAGTAGCAAGATTGCCAGCATATTAGTGACTATGATGGATTGACTACTGGGGAATTTATAAAATTTACAAGAGTCTCCCCAAATGAATCCACTGGCTAAAATATTAATTGCTACCCTTGGGAGCACTTTGGCCATTTAGTTTCCAAGTACAGCTTACTATGAGAAAAGGATTATGCTGCTAATGTTTGCTTGAATTTAGGAGTGGAGTCAATTTATGTTGGGTTTTTCAACATTGAAAATAGTTTTTCTTTGTACAAAGCTTGCTGCCTTACTAAACATAGGGCCTGTGAGAAATAATTTTATGAGCAAAAAATACATTACTTAACACAACGTGCCCCAAAAGTATAAATATAAAGAATAACCAATATTATATTCATGCAATGAAGCTCAGTCTAAAGGCTGTGATTGTTTGGTTGTGTGGAGGATGGCAGTGATTTCTGTCTGCACAGTCACTTCTGCTAAAAGAGGAGAATTGCTGAAGTTTTAAAAATGAATGAAGAGAAATTCTCTCCTTTCCATCTTTAAGCTGATGGATACTTTAAGGTTAATGTTGCAAAGTCAAGTATATCCGCATATTGTGAATGTGCACCGGAGAAATTCTCCAAAGACTGAGACTGTAACTCTCTTCAACAGAGTGGATCTGTGGAATTGTTCTTGGATTAACTACTCGAAGTGCAAAGGGTCACAATCTGGATTTAATTTTCTTATTTGTAAATTCTGATTCTGTTTTAGACAACTGGGGATGGTTGAAGCAGACCAGACCTTCTCCAGGTGCTTGTGATTGAATCACAAATTGGTTTATTGGCTACAAAATTGAGATCTGTAATAACTTCCATGGGTCAGTACCCACAGAGTTGATGTCTTTAATGGAACTAGAACTACAATTCAACTGTAATGTAGAAAAGATGAGGAATTTTGGGATGAGATGACTGATACTTTTTTTTTTTACAGACCCTTAGTGTTATATACTAAATGTTAAAGAAAACAATCACGGCAATAGTAGTTACCAATGGCCAAGAGAAGATGGGAAACCTAGGGCTTGTTCATCTAGTGCTGATGGGCTGGTATTCTGGGACCCTGAAGACCACCACCTGAATCACTGATAGTAAGGTGAGTGTTGGGGCAGGAGAGAATAATTTTTCTTGCACTTCTGAGCTTTGTTTCATAGCTCCAGGAAAAGTCAAATGCAGATGCAGTGCTAGCTGGCATAGCCTTGTTGTTAGAATACAGCTTTTCATTTGGGCTTTTCTTTTTATCTTGCACAAGATGCAATCCTGGCTTGTCAAACCTGGGAAATGGGTGATTCATCTATTGCATTGTCCTCTTCTCAGTAAATTGCAGTGTGATTCCCAATTTGCCTGCCATATGGCCAGTTCTTCTTAAAAATCCAAATGCATAAGCAGTCTGTGCCCAAGAACATGGGAAGGGAGCGCATTACTTACAAAGTATGTAATCAAGCAGTGTGATCTAACCATTAATTGGGTGACATCCTTCTCTTTATTTGGGCAGGGCTCTAGGTTTCAAGTGGGAGCTGTGAGCTACACTTTCTGATAATACAACTTAATTAAAATTTCATTCCTGTACCAGCAAGTGCCAGGTCACCAGATGGTTCCTGATTGTTATGTCCACATATTCTGTTCTGGATTGCAGCAGACAATGTTTGTGCTAATGTTACTGGGACAATTGCTATATGTACTTTGCAAATGTTTAATATACAAATCGTAGTCTTTAAATGATGTAAAAAGAATTGCTTCGGTATTTATTAATATGTGTAAAGCAATAAACTTCCACAAGACCCTAACGGCTTTTTAACTGCAATAAACTAGTGTGTCCTTATTAAAAAATCAGAATTTCTGAGACTGTAAAAGCTGTAATCCCATCAGGGAGGTAATTCAAATCACACGGTCTCATCATATCAGTAAGTGCAACATAAGTAACACTTTCCTTAGACAAATACCTTCCAGACTGTGGGACAGGATACCCAAATTGGGAAGTTAGAGTAGGAGATGTTAACAGAACACATGAAGAAAATCTGCTATTGCAGGTTTATGAAAGGCAAGAAAGGATATCCACTGAGAGGATGCGCATCAACACACTTCATACTTCTGAAACTCTGGCTCAGGACCTTTTGGGCCTGGAAATATACTTACTGTGCTGGGCTTAGAAGAATTGTGTGTCATGAGCTCCAGGCTTATCCATGACAGAAAGGGAAGATGATCACTGAAGCCCATTAAAGTTGAAGGCATGGGCTGGACCCTGCTTCCCTCCCTCCCTGTATCCCTGGAGGTCTTTTCCCTTTTGGTCATGTATGTGAAGAAGTGGTAGCTTTGCCTTATTCTTGTAGCTGGTTCTGTGTCTGCATGTGAAATAATGAAGGAAAAGGAGGTAAAGTGGTTGCAGAAGATTCCTGTGATAGCAGGTGTCTTGGCCTGCTCTGAGTAAATGGCAAAAGGGAGCTTTCATGCAGAAATGAACAAAACTGTTTAGGTCTCTTCAGGAGTAACAAGCATGGTACTGAAAGACAGAACCAGCTGCCTACTTAGACACAGGCGCTGAGGACAATCACAAAGACAGCTTTTGGAAAATACAGTGTAATAATACATGATATGTAGCAATTGACCAGCAATATGTAAAGTGGAAGAAGTCCTGCCAGAGATGGACTTCTGAAGCTGATAAAGGAATTAGCAAACCTGTTTTAAAAACTGATTGTAATGCTGTATAAGTAAGTGCTACAAGAAATCCTCCTTTACCTGAAATGCTGTGTTTCCCAGAATCCCTTGGGACAACTACTATGTATATTTGACCCTTGTTACCTTTCCCCCCTGGCTGTGAAACCTTGCTCCTATGGGCGGTGGTTAAGGTATCCTTAGCTCCTTGATTGGGTGTATGCTAATGTCCCCAAATCTATAAGTACCTGGACCCTAGAACAATAAACTCTCTTTCCTGCTAATCTCCCGGCATGGTCTCTGTGGTCCTGCTTTGGGGCTCTGGGGATCCATGTGGCCAGGGAACCAGGGGGAGCAATCCCCCTCCAGCATAAAGATTAATTTCTGATTACTGGAGGCCTTCACCAGCACCCGCAAAGATATGGTGTCTGATAGGCTGCCTGACCACTTGCTGGAGTGGGGACAGGAGGTTTCCTAGCTGATGCATTTGAGAAACTCATTTACTTCATGAAAATTTTTGCACTTAACCTCCAGATGTGCCTAAAAGTCTTGTTGATGTTCCCCAATGCCTGTCAGGAACTGCTAAAAAAGAGAGAACAAGTAATCCTTGGCACCGCTGGTGACTTTATACCAGTTTCTAAACTTAGAGTGGCAGGGCTCTGCTCTTTGCTTCTTTGGTTGCTTTTGCTTTACTCTGTTGTCTTTAATTGGGGTGTCAAATGGTATTTGGTGGTGTGTGTGTTTTCGTGCTTGTTTTTAACTTTTTGTCCAGAACAACTCCCAAGCTGAAAAGAAAAAGATCTTCAAGTTATGTTTTGTGTAGGGATGGTCAAAATGTAATTTCTGATATATAAGTAATTTTTATCCAGATTGTCTTAAAAGACATCTTCCTTGTACAATCAGGAGGGTAATTGAAAGACAAGTTGCGATGTTGAAGTTAGCCAGGGGAGAAGCAAATGAAACTAGGTTCTGTCCAAGAGGGACTCATCCCTAAAACTTACTCCCCTCCTTCCTCTTCTTGTCTGTCTTCATTCTAATGTCCTGCAGGTGAAAATGCAAGGTCTATGGGGCTATTCCAGAAAAACATACTTTCTTTGACCTGAAATGCAGGGATCAAAGTCTTGATACTATTGCATTAGTACAGTTTTACTCTGCTTTATGCTGTACATCTGATCTATAACTTTGGTATTTACTCCAGTTGCAGAACTGTTGGCAGACCTGTGTGAGACGGCTCCAGTAAAAGCAGGACTGCTGGGATCTACATTATGGCTAAACTCAAAACAAAACAAAATCCTTATCTTCACAGTTCTTCCTATTGAGATTAGAAGGAGAAGTAATAAATGCAGTGAAGAAAGCTGTTCTCAAATTATTTGGTATGCTAAGTGAAATGGGAAAGTGCTTAGAAATATTTCTCAAATGGTTTCTGTAAACATTCCTTGAATAATTTCCCTGTGCTTAGGTTTGGTGTGTGTTTAAGAAGATGGGGACACTTCCTAGAAAATAAGTTTTTGTTTTCCCTTTTGTATTTTAGAAATCTCACAGAGCTCAGGGAAACAAAATTTCAGTTCCATTTTAAGACTTTTAAAGAAGTAAATAAAGTTTCAGAGGAACATCTGAAACTTAGCCCTCAACTTGACACCAAATTCCTCTAAGTTTGGCCCTGACCCATTGTTCTGGACATATAAATGTGATGCCAGCAGCTGACCAGGGATGGTTCTTTAGCTGACTGCTGTACTGCTATAAGGTTTCAGAAAAACATAAGGCAAATTTCAGTTAGGACACTATTGCAATTAGTGCTTTCCTGGATGCAGCCCTTGACTGTATCAACCCATACTAAATCCACATGGCATGTGTGTGATTTGGCAGAATTTAATCAACAGCTAAAAATTTGCAAAAAGGAAAGTTAAAGTTTTTTTTAAGTTTTTTAGGGTTAAAGTTTTTTAAGTTTTTTGCAAAAAGTTAAAAAGTGGTGTTGTAACAGTGATGAATACCAGGGAAGCAGCAAGTCAGTGAATCTGCTGGTCTCATTGAAAATTAACCAAATTTCCTGTTGATAAAACATTTAGAATGGGTATGTAGGAAATGTACTGAAGTACCTTGAGTTGGGGTTCTTGCCTTTCTGTTGAAGGTCCCTGAATAACTGGTTGGATGCTTGTTTTGGAGAAACCTTATGCATCTATTCCGCTTTACAAATAAAAATGCACAGTGTCTGGAGGGCTGTAGAGTAGCACTACAGAAGCAGCAGGAGATGAGAGACCTTGCAACAATCAAAAGGCTGTTAACAAACAGATTCTCTTACCTAAAATAATTCTATTGCTGAGTCTTCTTAGAGTTGTGGATAAGAAAATTCAAACTGCATCCCATGTTACATCAGTTTCCCTTATATTGTGTTCGACATTATTGAGGTTTGACCATGTATCCTGGAGAGTTTCCTTCACTACATAAGCCATTAAATTTTGATCAGCATTATTATTATTAGCTTAGTCTTATCCCAGTGTTGACACCAGCAATCAGGAGTAAGCACAAGAAATGTTAAGGACTGCAATGTAGAGAAGGTCAGACCATGATCTGATGGTTTCTGTCTTAAATTTTATGTCTGGCATATTCCTGTGTAAAAGAACAGTTACCCACAGGCAGAAAGAGCAGGAGTGACGTGAAGGAAGGAAACACAGATGTACAGCAATTGCTAGATATTTTTCTTTGAAAATGGGTGAAGTTAAAATTACATAGAAATGGGTACAGAGTAGGAAACTAGGGTTCATAGAAGCATGAAGGGGATAAATAATGCAGAGCCAAGCAGACAATGGACAGACCTTTAATTTCATATCAAAGATGAGAACAAGTCAGTGAAGGTGTCTGAGAAGTGTTTTCTTGAATGATAAGTAGGGCAAGATGAAGTCTAAAGATGGCATGAAATACGTGATGAGAAGAAGCTGGAACAGGCAAGGCATCAAGATGAAAGGCACAGCAGGGCAGGCAGTGGGAGATGTCCCTGAAATATGGTTCTGGATATCCTGTTGGCATTGAAACTTAGGGAAGAGTCAAAGGTTATATACTCTTAGTACATAAGCATAAGAGACAGGAAAAACACTGAATCTGCCAACAGTGAAAGACAAAAGAAAAGGAGCTGGAATTTCATTGACACCAAGGGAGTTTCTTTCAATCACAGTCCCACTAAACTTTCCAAATGCCTCTGAAAATATTTGTTGAGGCATGACTTATCTACTTTCAAACACATTTTTGCATTCCAAGAGATAATACCGTTAGAGTCCTCTGCATGGGTTTCCATTCGGCAACCTTTTTGGAGGTGACTAATTCTTGTGGAATTTGAGTGGATTTGATAATTTAAATACCTTTACTTCCATTAAAAACCCGGCTATCTACTCTTAATAGATACCTAAAGAACATGAAGGCACAAAGGAAAATTTATAGGGTATCATCCAGAATGTTTGTAAAATGTCTATGATTAGAATAAATATATACAATAGACGTGAATATTTCTAATTAACATATTAGTTTTATGGGGGTTTTATGATGTTTGAGGAGGTAGGGTGTGTTTGTTTGGCTTTGGGTTTTTGTATTAACTGTACCTGAATCAATCCTTTAAATGTTCATTTAGTTAGGAGTAATGTGTATTTCAGATGTTATTTAAACATTCCTCTACCAAGCCATGTTATTTTAAACAAGTGGTAAATGAATGTAAATGAATCACTTGCAGAGGTCTCTGCAGAATTGAAGATTAATACTGTTTTCTCCGGCATGAGACATTCAAATTCATCCTCTAGAAACAATAGAGAACACTGACTACCCTTCTGGGAAAATGCAAGCAATTCCATAAAGTCAGGGGAGGTTTACATTACAGTTGTCATATAAAATTTAGACAAGTGAAACCATAAAAGCCAAGCCAAAACAAAAACCAGTTTAATGCAGGTGAATGTCAATGCCAAACAAGAAAAAGGCAGTGGAGTTGCAGCTTGTCTGGGTAACTTCAACACAACAAAACTGCATGCATACAAGGAATTTAAAATGAGGGAAGAACCTGAATGTGAACAAAACTGAAATTAAAATCGAGCAGTATACTGACTGAAAGCAAGAATAGAAAATGCAAGCAGCTAGCTGGTAGCAAACCTTAGCTATGGCAGATGTGATTGCCATTAGCTCTAAATGCATGTTAAATTAAAGCCAGCATCTGTTCTTGCAGATATGGCCTCAGTCATCTTAAAAGAAAGATTAATTTGGAAATCAAAACTTCAGAAAAGGATTAATGGCAGGATTTGGTAGAGGTAGAGAAACCTGATGTCTGATAACCATGGGGAAATGGTCACAGTCCTGGTTTTTCTGCAGCTCCAAGTGAGTGGGGTTACAGAGGAGCTGGTGAAGGTCCTGCACCTCGAAGTCAACAAAACCTTTCAAGGGTGTGAATGTGGGATTCAGTGATTTGACTTCTTTCTAGACAATAAAAGCTAAGCAAGTAGTAAAATGGTGACAAATAAGGAGACAACAAAAGTGAAGTCCCAAAGATTTCTAAATAATAATCAGCATGTAACTGAGCAGCACTTATACAAAGAGAAACAAAATTATTACAATACCAGGCATCATAAAATACTGGAACCTAGAAAAATGAAAGCAGTGAGAATGAGTCAAAAGTTCAATTGCACAGTTACTAAGCCTGGATGTGACTTCAGAAAAGGACTTCCAAAATGATGAAGGGATTACAAATAGTAAAATAGGCAGTAGAAACTATCATCAGAGAAATCACAAACAGGAAAGAAATTGTGTCATCTAATTAGAGTGCTGAGAGCTGAGGAATAAAGAGATGGAGGAAACATGCCTAGCTGGGACTTCTTAACACTGTTCTTAATCATTGAGTAGAAAGGCTGAGAAGAAGTACTTACTGCAGGAAAATGTTACGATAGAAGGGGTAAAGTGGCAGAACTATCAGTGTTTGATATCCTGCTCTTCCCAGTGCACCATCAGTTATATAGTGCTGGCTATCTAAATTCACTTTAATAAACAGGAAGCTGAAATAACTGTTTAAAAAACAGTCATAGAAAACTTGTTTTAGGGTTCAGAATTCAGAATTTCTGAATTAATATGTATATCCATGAGTTTATTTCTTGTTTTGGGTCTTGCTGTAAAACATGCAGTTCAATTTTATATGATTTAACCACCCATAGCTTAAGCAACAAAACTATGGTTTTGACTACCCATCTACCTTATTTCTAGAATATCGTACAGATTTAAAGCAACGTTGCTAAAGTAACAAGTCTAAGTAAGAAGTCAGATGGCTTTGCTTAGTGAGGATCTGTAATAATATTAAGTAATTACTTCACGCATTTTAATTTCACTAAAGTTTAAAGTTTTAAAGTTTACAACAATATAAAACTTGAAGTAATTGTAGTTTACTGTTTAACGGTGTGGAGCAAGGAAATTTTTAGAGGTAATGAGTCAATGAGACCATGTATTCTTAAACATTTATGCTACTTCTGGGATGGTTGTGCAAGAACTGTGGAGTATATGCTACTATTATTTGCTTCTCCCAGCATATTGCCATGTCCCCTGCACAAACATGATCCATGAAATTTAGCCCTTAGAGTTTAGAAATAATGTCTTTATGAAAGAATGGTATAATACCTCCATTAGAGAAATCTCTTACTAAACCTCTGATGTTAACAACCTGATAACGGGGGTACAGGATGCAAGTTATGATGACAAAATTGGCTAGGTAGTATAATGTTGTTGAGTGTAGACTACTACTGGATTTCTACAAAATGGAATTTGTTGCTGCCTATTTTTTTTTCTTATTTTGTGCTGGTAGCAAACATACCCGTTTTGTTATGTTGGTCTGACATATAGAAACTTCTTGTCATTAGCAGGTATGCCTTGCCAATATATTGGTTTATGAGTTTTCAATAATAAATCAGTGACAAAAAGTTCTTTCCCACTTTTGTCAACTGAGAGTTGCAGCTTGAATGTTGAGTAAAAATTCATTTATTCTCACAACATAGATAATATCTGAAAAGATTATTATCCCTGAGGGTAGAAACTATCTGCTAACCTCTCCATGCAATAGTAACTACCTGGAGTCTACATTTGAAAATAAAAAATCAAACTAAAACATGTAAGCACGATGCTGCAGTTCTATTCTTGTGTAATGTCTCCTATTGTCTTCCTAGTATGCATTTTCGTCATTCTCCCAATAAAATTATAAATGCTATTACTCAGTAAACATTAGAAATGCTATCCCAAATAAAATCAGCTGAAAAGAGAATAGTTTAATTATTTAAACAAAAGAAATACTGTTCCTACGATATTTGCTTCTGGAAATTGATAAGAGAAGATAGGATAGGGGACAGAAAAAGGACTGGAAATTTGCCCTTCAGTTTCAACCCATTTGGCATTGAAAATAAACCTTTATTTTTAATATAATATTTTCTTAAATAATGTTCTTCAAATCATGGACTTGTAATGTTAGCAACTCATGTAAATAACCACACTGTAAAAATGGTTGGTCAGCATTGTATTTTAATGACAGTTTTGCCCATGAGAAGTGCAAGACATTATTCCATCAACAAAATCAGTTACTGCCATCTACAAATGACAGTCTGAATCCATGTGTATCAAAGAAGTCCATGGCATTAGAAGAGAAAGGAAAAACAATATTTTGTTTTGGAATTGTAACTGACAAAAGTGACACACTAAATAACATTTAGGAATTTCTCTGGCCAGAGATTCCTTTGATATATAGGTAATTTCAGCTGCTTACCATTAGATTAAAAATAGTAGTAGTGGTGTTCTCAGGAGTCAACACTAGATACTTGAATAATCCTTACAGATGGTCATACTTTAAATAGGAGAGGTACTGTCATTCCTATAAAATAAACACGTAGTAGGATGGAAAGGAAGAAATCCCTCCAAGATGTTAAAGTGTAAACATCGGTACTTGCAGCAAAGTACATGGAAAAGTACAGTGGGAAGTGAAAAGGTTGTGGAAAAAGTCAGATTGTAAATTATAAGAAAAAGGGGATAAGAAAAATTGGGTAAGTCTCTCATTTTACCCTGAGGATAAATGTTCTAATTGATGAGGTAGCTAGGAATGTAAAGCTGACACAGGAGATGTACTAGTCAAAGAGAGTGGAAAGGGGGGTACAAGAGACTAAAAAGGCAGGAATTTTTAGTCCTCTTCAGATTCAAGTCAAAGAACGTCTCTAACATTTGTAATAGGGACATGGGCTCTAAAAAAAGTCAGTAGTTAATCAGAAGACATTAAGTTCAGTGATCAAACTGGAAGACATTAAAACGAAACCAGAATTCAAAAGCAAACATCAGTTATAGTTCAACCGTCTTGACAGAAAAGGGAACATGGCAAATTCCTCCTATTCTCGAATCTTTTAATCATGACATAATATGCTTGTTTGGTCTGAGTTTCTGGACTGTGGGTGCTGACCCCCTCTCTTTCCCCAGTGTCAGAGAATGCAATCAGGGAGTTGCTAAGCATTGAAAATTTATTGTGCTCTTCTCTACTCTTTGCACACCTTTTGTCTTCAAGGTCAAGTAACTTCATCCACCTCCTAAACTCTCCCACATTATATAGATTTACTGTCACCAATAATTCTTACACTATTTATAATAAATTGGGAAAATCTAACTTAAATGAGAAACTTCAACTTACAAAACTCTAAAAGGGCTTATCTAGTTCTGGTCACTGTATTTAATGATAGAACAGGGAAGCAAATATATCATTATACAGATAAGCTAATAATGTATAGAGCTGTGACTCTTACGTTTTAAGTAACTACTTGTAAAGAAAAGGAAGCACGGAACTATTTTCATGAGGAATAAAACCATTTGGTTAGGAAGGAATTTTATATTTGGCTGTTTCTGTAGCAATGTATTACTTCTACCCTGGACAAGTTCCGTGGGTACTGACTGCTTTTGCTGCTTCTGTTTTCATCTCTGCTTTGACAATAAGTTATGTTCCCTGTGCTGTTTGGATTACTTTTGAGTTAAGACAATTAAGTCAGGCTGTAGGTACCACTTGAGCCATTTGTTACAGATTCAAATAGTAGTTTATTTTAAAAACCTCTTAACTAAATTCACGGATGTGTTAAATGTGCATGATAAAGTCTTAAATTATCTTGTCTATATTGCAGCTAAATGTAACAGGTCTTATGAAGTTTAAATATCGTATCTTATCCAGACAGTGAGAACTTCCAATTACATTGTGTATCCTGGGAGCTTGTTTATTACAAGTTCACTGATGTCTTTGTACTGATTAGGAGCATGTAGTTTTCCCAGAGAATCTTCCTTTTTGTCTGCCATACTGTTTTCCAGGACACTAAGTTCAAGATCAGACACGTTAGATGGCAAGTAAGAGCTAACTTTAGTTACTGACTGCTTTTCTCCTGCAGAGGTCTGCCCCTTTCCTATATTCAGATCAATGGCAGATTTAACTTGTTTGCTTGTAGATATTTGTTTAATATGCTGATCACCCCTGGTCTCTATCTGTTGGGCTTTCTCCTCTTCGTCTAATAATGATGCCTCTATCTGAGCAAGGTTAAATGAGTCAGAGGATTCAGCACTAGTTCTTTTGCTGGTTTTAAAGCCATGGTTTCTCCTCAAAGACTGGAATGGAGACGAAGCTGAAGGAACTGGCACGAGATCTGAAGTACTTTCAGCTCTTTGACTTGTCTTTGAAATTCTAGACCTGAAGGATTCTGGCTCTGTATCTGACCTACATCGCTTTGAGTTTTCAAGACACAGAGGTTCAGGACTGCTGTCAAGAGCTTCTGAGTCTTTGTCTGTACAGTCAGCACTGGTGAAATCTTCGGAATAAACTGTGTTCTCAGGACTAGCAACAAAGTCATCCGAGTATATGAATTCAGAGTTGTTTTCAACACTCCGGCTGAGGCTTGGTTTATGACCACTCATAACAGATGCGTCATCATGCACTGTGGTTTCATGATGGATTAAGTGTATTGCTTCCTCTTTACTTCCCTTTGCATTAGCATCTGATGGGAACGCTGCTAGGAGTTGAGCTTTCGCATGCTTTTCCTCCTGAGCAGATTTTAACACAGTTTCCTCCAGTAAGGGGGCTGTAGTTACTTTGTATGGATGGTCCTTGCTTGAAATTGCATCGTTTCTCTGTAGACTTGCAACAATCTGTTCCTGCAGGTCAGGGGACTCATCTCCTGTCACAGAAATGGACTCTGACAGAACACCATTTTCTAATGAAGTCTGGACAGTTTTATCCAACTGATTATTCCGCTTTGAACTGTCTCCCTTGCTACAACACCTGCAGGAAACCACATGCTGTTCTCCAGCATTTCTGAGCAGCTTTCTGTTGAGTAACGGGCTTCTCTCCTTCAGCATCTCCATTTGCTTTTTTCTGTACTTCTCCCTCCTTTCATGAATTATCAGCTTATCGGGGTTGGTCTGCTGCAGCCGTAGCCTCAGTGTATTTGTCAGCCCATACAACAGTTTCTTTCTGGGAGGTCTGTTCTCCTTAGCTTTGCAGTTCCTTTCAGCAGCTGGCTTTCCCTGGGGCACAGCTTTCTTAGGTCCTCTCCCAGCACCAGAAGACATTGGTGGGGTGGCCTCTTGTCTGCCTTGTTTGAACTGGGGGCTCACAGCTCCACTGCTCCCACCAGGCCCCACAGGTGCCTCTGCAGGCTTGAGGGCAGCGGAGGGGCTGGAGGGCCGTGAGGCCCTGCCACCACTCCCTGGGGCCTGGTAAAGCCAGGCAAGATGTGGGTGGACAGCAGCAGCTGGCACAGCGCTGTGGGTGAGCACCGACAGCTCTGCCAGCAAGGCCCTGAGTACCGGCAGCTGCCCCAGGGTGCTGTGGGGCTGCCGAGCGCTGGCAGGGTGCAGCAACGAGGGTCCGGCACTGGGACGCGGGGGGCTCTGGCCCTTGTCTTTCTCCTCCGATCTCCTGACCTCGACGTGCTCCCATTGCGCCGCAGCCACTGCTGCTGGCGGCGGCTGACACTCAGCCGGCTCACGGCTGTAATAGAGCAGCGGAGGGCAAAAGACGTTGCCTTCCAGCTCCTCACTCTCCTCCTCCTCCTCCTCACTCTCCTCCTCCTCATTCTCATTCTCATTCTTCTTCTCCTGGCCCCCCGGCTCAGGGGAGGTGGCAGGCGGCGTGGCAGCGCGGGGGCTTGTGGGGCTCGCCGGGGGCAGCTCCTTGCCGGCCTCCAGGCAGGTGAGGCGGTAGCCCAGGGTCAGCTCCCCGACGGGGCGGCCCGCGGTGTCCCGCAGCGAGAAGCGGCCGCGGCGGCCGCACGAAGCGGGCG
>VXAY01004260.1:1877743-1945845 GCA_013399855.1 Oxyruncus cristatus
AGGGCGCGCAGCGGGCGGCGGCGGAGCGCGGCGCTAAGCGAGCCCCGGCGCCAGCGGAACAGGCAGCGCTTGCCGCGGCCGAAGGGGAAGGGCTGCTCCGGCCGCAAGGGCGGCGCGCCGGCGCCGGGGCGCAGCACCAGAGTAGGGAAGTCCAAGAGGCGCAGCGCCACGGCCGGGTGCTCCGCGGGTCCCGGCCCCGCCACCCGCACCGCCTCCACCAGCAGCTCCAGCGCGAACAGCCCGTCCATGCCGGCCCGCGGGCGCAGCTCTCGCGAGAGCTCTGTCTGTGTGGTGTGAGGCGCGTAGGCGAGGCGGCCGTTCTCTCGCGAGAGTTGCACAGCGGGAGCTCAGCCTTCCCGGATTGTCGTGTTCCGTGGCCGGTCCCTGTGGGGCGCATCCCGGGAGCTGCGGGCCGTGTCGGGGCTGTACGCTTCCCCGTCACTCCCCAGCGCAAGGGGAGAGACCTCTGAGGTCATCGAGTCCAACCTGTGACCCAACACCACCAGGTCAGTTAGACCATGGCACTCAGTGCAACGTCCAGTCTTTCCTTAAGCACCTCCAGAGACGGTCACTCAGCCACACCTCTGGGCAGCCCATTCCAATGTCTCATCACCCCGTCTGTGAAGAAATTCTTTATAATATCCCACCAAAACTTCCCTGGCACAGTTTCAGACTATGCCCTTGTCATGAGAGCGTATTTCTCTTCAAGATAAACAAACCCCAACATTTTGGTTCTGAGTTGAAAGTTAAAAAAGATGTTTTACTTTCTAGTAGACCTTGTTTCTACTAGCCACCATTTAAAGGAGACTTGTGCTAAGACTTCTTTAGGTTGCATACCTCAGAGGCAGGGTTGTGGAGCCATGTTTCATTACCTGCTACCACCCCAAATACCACAGGTATGTGTTTGGATCTCCATTAGTTACATTTGATAATCTTTAAAACACCTCTCGTCCTTCTCAGTCTTTCTTTCATAGAAATAGACTTCAAATTTTCTGGCCTTTTTTTTTTTTAAGACTGGAAGACAGAAGAATTTTGCTGATTCAGTGAAGTCTTTCACTGACCTTGTTTTTAACTTGAAGTACTAACATTTTGTCTCAAAAAATCCCAACTCAGACAATTGGTATCATTAGCAGCAACTCAGCAACTTTGGTTCAAATGTATCTTTTGAAGGCTCTGAAATGCTTCCCCCCCCCCTTAATTCCTGTACAATTTCAGATTTATCGATCTCTCAACACAAAGAGATATGTCTGTACAGTTGCATGCCTGTTTATAGATGAAGAAGTACAACAAAAAAAAGATCTTGAGAAAACATGGATTTTGCTAGATTCACAATTAAATCTACTCATTCTGGTGTTGTTCTAAAGATTGCATTTTTTGCAGATCAAATGCTGGAGTAAAGAGCCGTTGTTCACCTGGATATAAAATCGCTCTTCTCTGTGAAGAATGTGCAGGGCGATGCTTGGAATTTGTGCAAATATTTGGCCTGGTGGCACTCTGATTCAGAAAGGAGTCAGACAGTCGGTTGGAATATTCAGCTGCAACATAATAGCAGTTCTTAAAATACTCCAGCTTAAAATGCCACCCAGAAAAAACTTATTTAGTCTTTTCTCAGTTGTCTGTTGAGTCAGCCACTTGCGAAAAGGCAATAAACAGGAAGAAATTCAGGAATTAGTGTGGCAGCCTTCGATAACTCTCTTCTTCAGTTCAGAAAAAAATGAAAATTTATAAAATACATGAGCAAAGCATTTGAGTATTTTGCAGTATATTTAGGTTTCTCTCTTGAAGACTCTAGAAAAGGTTTTGAAAAGGAATAAAGTCAAATGAGAAAGCTAAATCTGAAATTACTGTTTACATATGTTTCTGTATATTGTGCAGAGCTTTGCAGGGAACTTTGCTGTTTCCCGTGTTCAGATTCTACTTTGTGATCCTTAATTTTGTGCTGACCCAGATCTAGGGATGTATGGAGCAGTCTAGGAACAGTTGCAATGGTATTATTGGCATAGGCGTTTTGATATGAAGGATACTGTGGTTTTTCCCCACTTCTCAGGGTCTGCCCTCCCCTCCTGTCCACAAAGTGCCCCATCAGTTGGGTGGTCAGAGCAGCTGGTACAGAACCTACTCAGACATACAGCTCCAATTCCTCCATGTTGCTACCCTAAAGATGCTTGTTAACTCCTCTTACTTCAGTGTGATAGCTCTCATGTTTATTTTCATTCTCTACTATCTTTAGCAGACTTCGGGAGTGTTAAAATAAACATTCTTTGCCTAGTCATGTGGCCCTTCTCTATTTGGCAGACATCTGGCAAACAAAATTTCATTGCTGTCCATAGTATTTTATTTTTTCAGAGTAGTGAGAGTTACGGCTTATGGCAGAACTATGTCTACAAAGTCAGCAGGGGTGGCACACAGGATTGTTTTCTCATTACCTTGTGGAGGGGTGGGGGAAATTGTTGGCCTTTGAGATGCATGTGAATCTGTGGCTTTCACAGCCAGCTTAGAAATATAACCCGTGCCAGCTTGTCTTCTGATTCCAAATTACTTCAAGGATTAATGGGACTGCGGCAAAACACAGCTTCTCCTTCTGTACTGATCTGTCATCATCATCTTTCTTAGATCCAGTGAAACTCGGTCCAAGTAGACACCTAAAGGAAACGTGGGAAAATCTAGCAAATACTTGAGAGAGAGTGATAGTGTGAGATCCAACAGGAAACAGGATGTCACAAATACAGGAGCTCAGACAACTCTATTGAACATGACAGTGAGACATATCCACAAGGGTCACATCTGAGGTGATTTCCTTTATTTAAAAGAATTCTTATTAAAGGCAATAGATGTTTTTGCTTAAAACAAAACAATAGTGAAGGACCAATCTCAGGATTCAGCTCATTGTATTTTCTTTGCATAATACCCAGCAACATGGAAAGCCAATTTCCTTACATAAGTGGGTGTCATGAGCACATGGAGGCTTTTCTATCAGTTTTTTATTTTATATAAACCATCATGAACTCATTTGGTATTAATGGAAATCCCATGTGTTCCCACGCTGTCATTTATCATTAATTAATATATCATTGTTTAAATTGCGTTACTGCCCATCCAATAGCTGTGAAGCTCTCAAAAGTTCTCAGAAGGAACTGATTTATTTTTTTTGGCTCCATGGTTGCCGCCTGTACTTGTCATGCACATACATACTGAATGAGGAAAGGATTCCAGGTGCTTAGCCATCCAAAGAGGATAGCTTATGCACACAACAGCACATATGGCTGCATATGTTTGAGAAGCAGACAAAACCTGCAGCAGAAGTTTTCATCAAGGTGTAGGGATCCTTACAATTCCTATTGTAACTGCAGAGCAGGAGAGGTCCTCGGCCCCTCTCATAGACATTCTTTCTGTAGGCAGTGATTTTTCAGACTCATCATCTCCTAAAAGGCTGTGTTTACAGCATTCCTCTAGTTCAAGCTGGGAACCATTGGGGGCAAATTGCAGTTCAAATATCTGACAGAACTTCTGACAATGAAAGCTCTTGTGAGCCTCAGGATGGTTCTTAAAGTCAATTCAATAGTTAGATGAGATTTCATTAAAATAAAAATTGAAGATGTCTGCAAATATTTGAGTAGGAAACAACTAGTGTTGTGTGTACGGTACCATCACACTGATGACACTCATTGTTTAATCTGTCATAATTACCATTGTAAAGTATGTTTTTTCAGAGGTTTGTTTTTCAGTACAGCTGTTTTGTTCGCTGCCCATTTTGAACCTCTATGGTATTTCTCTTTTTCCCTTTAAAAACAAATTAAACCCAATTTGACTGTTTTGAGAGCTCTCCTTTAGAGAGAGCAAAACAAAAGAGGCAGGGATGTTGCTATTCAGAGCTGGATCAGATCCTCCTCACTAGATGTGCATGAGGCTGAGTGATACCCAAGTGCCTTTGCATGGTATAGAGGAGACAGAAAATTTCTATCCCACTTAGTGAACTGGAGGCGTGAACCTGCTTGTTGAGGCTGCAAAAAGAGGCATCAATTAGCCCTGTATTTTTCATGTCCCTTCTTGTTTTCCAGGGAAGTGTGATTGAAGTCCCATGGTTCAGTAAGGCAGACTGGGAGAGAGATGGCTCTCTAATGAATGCCTGACTTGCCTGGCAGTGGCAACTCAAAAGTTGAGGTACTTTTCTTGGTGAACAGCTTTGTTCCTGGGATCTCAACAGTGATGTCCCTCTCATATGCTTTATGCCTTCAAGCTTCTGTCCCTATTCTTGTTCTGCCAGGCAGCAAGCATGGAGTACTTCCCACCCACGTCCTGCTAATGTCTGTAACTTGTTGACTTACCATGGTGGTGGCTGTGATGTGAAACTTAAATATATGGGGACAGGGCAAACTCATGGCCTGTTACATGGCTTTATTGATTAGAAGAAAAGAATAAACTGTATTTTAGGATGATAAATGTGGGAATCTGGAAATCTAGCTTCAACTCTTGACATAGATTTCCTTGCGAAGATCTAGTTTCTCTGTGTCTGAATTCCTCTCGTAAGACATGACCAGTGTTTCACAAAGATGCTGAGTGGATTAAGTACTCTCTGTAAGGGAACGAATATCTGATTTGCTGGGAACACAGCACTCCTGCCAGCCCTGCAGACCCCTTCCCTGGAAAGTGATGGCAAGTGGTTTTGCTTGCCTCTGAAATGCAGTACCACAGCCCTGAGGTGAGGCCACCAGCCCTTCACAAGCAGTGAAGAGCAGCTGGAAGTGAGTAATTCCTTACGGCGAGACCCGACCAGCTCTTTCCCGCATTTCAGAAGTGGGCACTGCAGCACAAGGGAGCACTGAGAGGCCAGTGCCTCTACAAGGCTCCCCGTGTTGCCATGCAGGGCTGTTAGGCCCTGAAAATGTGGCATCCTGCCTGAGCTAATTATCTCCCCAGCTCTTGAGAGGGCAAGTCCAGACACGGCACTGTGCTGACACAACTGTCCTGCTGCCTGTTCCTTGGCTGGCGCTGTCTGAGGGATCCCAGCGCTGTGCTCCATTCCAGAGTTTAGCTATGCCTGTAGGAACTATTCACAGGTAATCACAGTGCTGGAAAAGTATTTAATTCACTGCAATTGCAAAAAGCCCTGTGGGCTACAGCTAGGGAGGCAAATAGGCTTGTTTCTCTTGTGCTACACCATGTTTTCTGCATGGGCAGGAAGACAGTGCTGTCTAAGTCCCTGACACAAGGTCAGATGAGGGCTGTGCCAGTGCAGAGGCCTGGCTGGCCAAACTCCCTCGTTGCTAACTCCACTGACCTTTTGTGAACTAATTCAGGCATGTCTTCAGCCAAGTAAGTTCAGCTAAAGCATCTGTGATTGCCCTAACACAAAGCTTCCTGGTTTTGTGGGTATGTATTTTAAGCTTATTGCTATTTTAGTGTAGTTTCTTGCACTTCCTATTTGAACAGTTCCTGTTGGAAGCATGTATTGTTTGGAAAGATGGGGCATTAATTACTGTGTGAATTATTTGTTGTGAGGGTACCATGGAAGAAATAGATGGGAGCTATTCCAAAGGGTCTTTAATGAGTTCAGTCATCCAAGATCCTGATTTCCATCTCATAAATAATAAACTGTCCTCACTATGCTAATTCAAATTTGCCTTTAAATTACTTATTTTTATTTTGCAGGGGAAATAATCATGAAGAAAAAGTTCTGAAAATGAAAGCCTGCCCTGTTTGTGTGCTAGGTCACTCAGAGGTGCAGTGACTTGTCCTCTTCTTGATGGTAATTCCTGAGACAGTGAACATGTGACTAGGCCGATAATGATTTCATGTCGAGAAGAGTGAAATTTGAAACACAGGGAATGAAAATATATATGAAATCCTTGGTCCATAAAGGAAGGGTCCTTAATATAACCTTAGGAAGTGAGCTCTTTGCCATCTCCTTTTGATGGGATCTCCAGTCTCAATTTCCACTGTGATCATCTGCTGCTTGGGCCAATGGAGGCCAGAAGTGTCACTCTGACAATACACTAACCCTCTGGCGAGGTAATAGTGTGTGCTCAGCAGCGACCTATCTACTTCATCAAATGCAACACCAACAGACTTTTAGACAAGTCTCATCTAGTCTTGCATTAGGGGGTGAAGGTTTTTCAAAAAGCCGCCTTATATTTGTGGACACTTGTACCAAGGCATGAATGTACCGGTAACTGGACTAATGATTTCTCACTCTGCTGACTATAAATAAAAATATTTCTGCTCCAGGAAAGCACATCATTACACTCAGAGGGTTTGGTACCAATATGACAGTTACCCATGAGATTTTTCTGTTCTGAAAACATCCTCTTCATTCTCTTTTTTTTTTTTTTCTCTCTGCTCAGCATTTTATCTTAAGCAAACACATATGATTTTACATGAGCCTGTGGTCTCTGTGGGCTGTCTGTAAGGTTAGACTGAGCAGTAGTGCGTAGCATAGCAAAAATACTTCAAGAAAAGAAAAATAAGTGTGTTTTGGACATATATTAGCCAGTCGCACATCAGTCAGTTTTGTTAAGGTTCAATACCAGATAGACAGGAAGAAGTTTGGATGGTCGTATAGGCACATCTTACTGGAAACACAGTCACCAAAATTTCATTTCAAGAAACAAACCAGTGAAAAAACCCAAACAGGTTACTCTGTTTCCTGCCCTGGAAGGAATAGGAGCTTTTTGAAAACATTAATATCCTCAGTCAGGCATCACAAATATTAGTTCTCAGTTCCTTCAAGGGATAAGAAGAGATAAAAATAAAAGGCACTCTGAAACCTCCCAGAGGCTGACAAATGCATTCATTCATTTCTTTATAATGACATCTTTTGTGAAGGCCTTAACACTGGAAATTCTCAGAGGAAGATTCCTTCCCTCCAATATTTTCTCACTTCTATTGAAAGCTATCTGTATCATCGCAAGCAGGTGGGGGCAAAATACTTTCTGAAAACTCAGCTGTGTTTCTGTAGGCTGATCTTAAACAGGAAAAAAGGCTTATTCTGCTGTGTGCGTGGAGCAGATGGTGCTGTGACCTGGAATGGCGTGAGAGTGCCTGGCTGTGGTGGGACAGCCCACAAGAGGGGACACGTCTGTGTGTGATTCTTAGCAAGGGGTGAGCAAAATTCTACCCCTGTAGCTCGCATTTGTGTGTGAGAAACCCACTGCTCAGAACAGATGTCAATTTTGCAGCAGCTTTCATTTCACCCTCTAAACCTCTCATTTGTATGTCTTTCCTGTTTCATCTCTGCTCTAAGTCCTGCATTCATCCTGCTTAGTGCAGGCAACCTAGGCACATTACCCCTCTGCTGCAGAGAAAGAGAGGTTCTTCCAAAGGTGTCAGATCTTCAGATGAACAGACTCCCTCTCTGAGGAGCCTCTTGCTGTCTGTTAGTCTTACAGAAACCAACACTTGTTTAGCTGTCTTGCTTAAATGTTTGCAATTGAGTGGGGTGACCTTGATCTGTACACTTCAATTTTTGGTAAAGGTTGGCAGGCAAGCAGAGCAGTCAGTTGCTTTATTTTTCTTACACTAATTTAAAAGTCTTTTTCACAACCAGAGTGTAAAGCAAAGCCCAGCACATGGACACTGGGAATTTGAGATGGAGCCTGAAATGGTACTGTTATTGCAGGTGATGCTGGTCTGACCAAACACAGACTGAACATAGAGATCAAAAGAGATGAACCCCAACAGACTCTGTTTCACTTTTCACACTATAAATGAACCTAGAGCCAATAGCTCAGGGATAGTCTTGTGCATCTAGAGATATGTGGGTAAATTGCATGTGCAATACCTGCAGAGCTCCCTCCATGGCAATTATTCCAGAGCAAGGGATCAGGCACATGGGTGAACTAAAGATACAGGACTGAATGGCATCACCCGGGTCATCCAGTCAGTGCCTCTCAAAATGCAGGAAGTCTTGCTGTAGATGCACAGTCATGTGCTCTGTAGCTCATCTCACCCCAGGATGCTGTACATTTCCAGGCTTCTCTCAACAGACTCCAAGTCTGTGCTAGAAGACCAAATGCCACAATAATTGTGTCACAGGAGGAGAACAGGAGAGATCAAGGGCACTTCTAAGTCCTCCCAGCTAGCAGGAGATTTGCAGGGTGACATTTGCAGATGCTTCTGGACCCTGCTCAATGCTGCAGAGAAAGACAAACAAAATCCAGCAGTCTCTGTGGTAGCTAATCTGAAAGGGGTTGCTTCCCTGTTCCAAATCTGATGATTAGCTCAGCACTGAGCATGTGAACAAGCACAGGCAGCTGATGGATGCTGATACCTCACGGAGAAGCGTGATGAACCTTGCATCTCTCAGTGACCATGTTTACACCCTTAACTGATCCAACATGTTAAATCCCTGTGAAAAACAGATAAAGGGGATCAGGAAAAAGTATATTGTTCAAGAAAAATGCCAGCCCTGCAAGTATAACCTTAATTATTAAACTATACTGCTCTAGTTTTACTCCTATGGTTTTCCATGTACACAAGATCTCCAGTGGGGGGTTATTTTTTCCTTTAATGAACAAAGGCTTTGCTTTGTGATGTACTGCTTGTTGGCACAGTCACTGTATAATATACAAAGGCAGATCTTTAAACAATGTGCTGTGATCTTATCTGATCTGCAAGCTGGAGGATATATCAACAACATAATTTGTGGCAGGATAGTTGCACAGATGGGGTAAAGTGTGTTAGAAACTCCTGAAATCAAACAGGCAAAAAGGAGACAGTATTAGCTTAAATAAGTGAGGCTATCAGCTTAACAGCTCCGTGATTATATGTTCTTTCTAGAATAGGAAATCACAGTTTGCAGGTACTTAAAAAGCCAGCTAAGAGAAAACATGCTGATTATGATTTTTGGTCACTAACATGTTAGATCACACAGGGAACCAGTAACTACCTACAGAGATTTTCAGCTGTTGTTCACAGATTCCTGTGTGGCTCTGTAGCTCCGCCACTGATATCCAAAGGCTGTTTTTTGGCACCAGAGAAAGAAGGACTTGAAGGGCTTGGCCTCAGAGAAAGGGGGCTGCTGCTCTGAAGTTGTTGGTAGTCAAGAGGTGGCCTTCTGCAAACAGCCACCGCTACCACAAACAAAATTAATTGGTTCCTCAGCTGGTGTTCTTGAAAGGATGAATGAGCATTGCTGGTGCTGTTCAGAAGACCAAGCTAAATTATCATAATAGACCATGCTGACCAAAAATTCCATGCGTCACTGAGAGGTACTCCCTTTGTGTCAGGGTCGAGATGTATATTGGTATAATTTAGACACCAAGTGCAGCTCATGGTGTCAGTGACTCCACTTACACTGTGGATGAAAATATACTTTAACTTTTACAGCAATAATTCCAGACACTTTCACATACTCTGTGTTTGCTTGAAGAAAATTCTGTACTGTTCATGATGAAGGGCTTCTCTTTCCTGAACAGTAGTTATAGTTGTAACCTAGCAAGAATACTAGGGAGGGTGGAAACATCAACTTTGCCCAGACAACCAAAACTTTCCTTTATAATGTGCCAGTGATTGTAGCTTCTGGAGCCCTGATGCTGCAATGGGAGGTGTGAAGGCTAGAGATAAAGTCTGGGTCTAGAACTGAAGCTTCCCCAGTGTGAGGAATGTTGGTGTTGGTTATGCTCCATGTCTAGCTGCTTTTTAAGTTGCAAAAGATTTCCATGTCTTATATAACACCCTGTAAAAAAAGAGCATGCACTGACGTCTCTTGTTGAAATTCCTTTCAGTTTCTTAGTTTTCTTCCCTCCTTTATTAGTCAGGAATGGTAGAGGTCAGTGGAGCTTTGTAAAGGACTTTTTCATCAAGGGTGAAACATATTAATCATGCTGCAAATCCTGCCTGCTGGCTGATGGGATCCCTCTCTGTGCTGGTGTACAGACGTGTCAGAACCCTGGGGGATCTGTATGCACACGTGGGCACCTGATGTATGGGTTGTCTTGCAGGGATGAGAACAGCTGAGAGTTGACAGAGTGAAAAGCAACGGAATTCAGCGAGAAGCAAAAAGTAAATGAGTAGAATGAAACACAAAACGACCCATTTTTTTGTCACTTCCTTTGAATGTTTCTTCGGACATGTGTAATATCCAAGTTAACCACATTGTCTTTTTTCTCTTGTCCTTGACTGTATTTGTATCTTTGCATTTATTGATAGGTTTTGTCATGTTATCAGCTTCTAAGAGTGGTACCCCAAATCAAACATTTCTGCTCAAAGCTGAAAGCCTGCAAATGAGACAAGTGAGTTGGTTTCTTTCCTGAAGGTTAAAAATGTCCTTGCTTGCTCCAGAGTCCTCCATGGACTGCTATTCTGGTTAAATTCAAGAGCTTAGTTCCGGAGTCTGCTCCATGAGGGGGATCAGGCTTCTTTCTTTGAGAGCTTGCTCCTGACCTGAATAACAAAGGAATTGAAACAAGGGCAGGGTGAGGCTGGAGAAGGTTTGCTCAGTGATGTAACTCATTAGAGGACTTCGCTGCCTTGCTACTAAGCCTTTTGGTTCTGCCAAGTTTCTTGACAAGAGCTGCAGGAGTAACAATGGAAAAGTAGGTCAGGAGTAGATCTTGTAAATCTACTCAAAGGGCCAAGAGCACAGTTCGTGTAGAAGAAGAAAAGAGAAAAGAGAAAAGGGTGAAGACAAGGACAGGAAGGCCAGAAGTTTAGGTAGGACTTCTTAAGTAAACCCTAATGTGTAATTATATGTCTGATTACAGATTGCTTTCTAATAGTGTCTGAAAAGTTCTTCATTTTCTTCAGCAGGTCTTTCATTAGCACTTCAGAATCTGTTATTCTGCAATTGCTGTTAGCAGTAAGGCCAGCCTGCCTGCTTCCCTGCTGGGATTTTGACTATACAGTGGGTGAGCAATGTGCTGGCCTGCTGTATGCACATCTTAAGTGTGTAGCTGCACCCCTACTGAGACTCAGGGAAAAGCAACAGCAGAAAAACAAGAGCTTTTGCAGGATGGACGGTTTCCTTTGGAATGTGGTAGGCATGTGATTTCTTTAAAGGGAAGAAAAAAATCAATAGAAGGAGTTTTTTGGTTGGAAGAAACACCATCACCAGTGTTGTCTTTGGGAGTTAACTTCAAAACACATCCTTGTTTGGGCAATACACACTGGTTATCCAGCTCATACACAGCATACTCCTCAACTTTTTATTCCGCTGAACTTCTTGCCATGCTGGCAAAATTTCTTATATATAGCTGGTGTCATGATTTTTTCTCTGTTTAGGCCTAAAATCCTAGGAGGTTTCTGTAACACACAAGTTAACCTGCAACACATTGAACTGTAATCTGATTTTAAACAAAATCTGACTGTGGCTTTTCCACCACATCCATAATTCCAGCTAGCTTCCAGCAAATATTATATATATCTACATTATATGTGTATTTCTTCTGCTTCGTATTAGAACTCTTGTTGAGAGTTAGGGATTTTGCTGTCCGTTTTTTTTTTAATTGCTTTTAACTTTTCACTTTTGTTTTCCTGGCAGTTAGAATATGAGCTTATAAAGCATACTGGTGCAATATGGCATTTCAGCTCAAGTGAAAGCCCTTTAGTATATGCGTTTACTCAGAGATAGTGGGACTGAGAGAGGAACAGGATTTATTTTTACAAGTGTCATCCTCTGATGTGGAAATTTCCCCCTTAAAAATGATTTGGCATTTAGGACAGCTTCCTGTGAATCAGGCACTTTCTGCATTTGTGACAAGCCAGGATGTTTGCCTACCCTCAGTCAGAGAGCAGTGCTGCCTACTGGGTTTCCCCTATCAATAATTAATACATCAGTTGATAGGCAATGAACATTTTATAAAGGCCATTTTAACAAAACAGAACGATGTCTTCCTTGCATCTATCAATGTGAGACTTTTTCATCTCTCTTCTACAAATTCTTTCATTTCCTTTCTGAAAGTCGGAAACCTCTGCAAAGAAATCACCAACAGAAGACTCTTCATTATGCTCATAACACAGTTTTGAAGGAATGCTTTCAACTTAGAAATCTATATTTCTGCCTGAAATGTTTTACCTCCTAGTGTTACAGGGATGGCATGAAATTCACCGAGAGTTTAGGGAGATAGATTTCTTCATGTTTTCTGCTTTTACTTCCTCCTTCTGACAGTGGTTTTCTCACCACCTGGCCTCAAGGTTTGCCTGCAGCCCATCACCTGTCCTTGTACAATGAGGGCACATGCCAGTTTTAAACACAGAGGTGCAGAGCTCCAGTATGTGTGCAGGAATCACAGGTGTACAGCACTGAAGCTGTTGTTAAATTAGGGCTGGTTTTTTGTTTTGTTTTTTAGGTTATCTGAAAATCTTGGTGGTTACTTTTTAGACAACTCTTTGGTTATCTGGAGAATGGGTCTGATGCGGGCAGGGATAGTTCTCACCCACAAATTCCGTCCTCCTGCAACTGCATGCTACAGTGTGACCCGAAGGCCTCTGTAAAGTCACAGATATACCATGGAAGGATCAGGGAAGTTCCTCAGGAAGATCACTGAGAATTTAATAGTCCACAGGGAGTGGTAGTGATGGATAGGAGCTATTTATATTTTGGGCAGTGACCACAGAAGGCCACTGTGTAGAGGCCTGGGACCACTGGCTGTACTTGTTTCTGCATTGAAAGAGACCTCAGGGAGTAGCACACTGTGAGTGACCTCACACAGTCGGCAGAATGAACCAGCCTTGTGAAAATCTTCCTGCATATTCTCACTCTCACTACTATGAGTGACAAAATGCATATTTACTCTAGTGACAAAAAGTTCTCTGCTAAGGTGAAAATTTGAAACACCAAATTTTCTTGCCTGGCCATCATCTGGACTTGTAGTGTGGCCACAAAGGTGCTGTGTGCTCTTTCCAGATTGCTGGAGGTATCTGAACAACCTGCCAGGTGCCTTTTGTTCCTGTTCTGTGTGCTCTTGGTGTAGAGCTGTTCATATGTCGTTTGGTCCACTCTCAGCATTCCCAGGTGCCAACGCCAGTACCTGAGCTGAGTCACAGGTTTGTAAAATTCTCACTGGCTGAGTGTCTGGACCATCATGTGCTTCAGTGTCCTGGCAGAAAAATAAAAATAAACACAGTATATAATCTGAACTTTGCAACAAAGGATTGAAGTAATTTATTTCTTGGTGTTTTATGCTTAATTTTGCATGTTTTTCAAATCAAATATAACAGTTTCTGAACTACATCAGACTCTTTTCCAACTTTGTTATGGTTTATGCCTTTTTCTCACACTATCTTCCAAGGACTAGCATTTCCCAAGTGTTTTCTAAGGGAGCTGTAAAATCGTTTGATTATAATAGGTCTATAATGTTAATGCAGTTTTACATAACTTGCTATTTGTACTGTACATTAACTTAATGCTCCTTATGAGTTACAAAATTGTCTTTAATAATGAATAAGGTGCCTTACTGGATCAGTTTTATTTCCAGGGAGCTCAATACTGGGTTTTAGTTAGAGAAAACCTTGAGTGTCCATTGACTTTCTCATTCTCTTTTGTTACTATATTTTGTAGGTCGTTTTCAACCAAAACAACGTGGCAAGACAGTGAGCAGTTAAGAATTAGATAAAGTGGAACTGATAAACCAGCTTCTATTTTTGGATAGGCACAGAAATATTTTGAATGCTATCAAGCAGTTGTTATGGTCTTTTAACCCCTCTAAGGTGGGAGTTATTTGTGTACGGGGAGAATATATTTTTTCCCCTGCAAGTGGGATAGTGCGTGTATATGGATTGCTTACTGATATGATTCAACTGTATGAGCAGAATAATAATGATCTTCCTGTGTTCTCACAGGAGTATTTCTCAAAGATTTCCTATATACCTGAATTTTGTCCCCCATCCTATTGCTCAGTCTTTTAATTAAATTTTACCCTGAACTGATTACATCTAGATTTTCCCATGGGGCCATAGATGTGAATTTACTTTTCTTTTCCTATATGTAATGCTTGTTGTTTAAATCTTTTCTCTCTCTTTCTCTTTTTTTGCTGATTGCAATTTGATTACCTGTTCACCATTTTACAAATTATGTTACTCTAATTGAAGCCTAGAAATAGAAATCAAATAAATGGCTTAATTCAGAAATGTTTGATTTCATATTATTTTATTCTGTTCATCTCAAGATTCCATTTTACAGTAGAGATGCTTTTTAAGCCTCTCTAGAAAATACTAATCTAAAAAATAACAAAGCAGAATACTTGCATTTATTCAGTAGCTCTACTTAGAGACTGCAAATGTGGACAGATACCGAGTCTATTGTCATTTTCTAAATAAGACAACTGTTATCTTGGTGAAAACCAGGACTTCTTAAGTCACGTTTTCAAAATAACTCATAAGGAGTTTAGAGGCATGAGATTCATTCAAATGCAGATTTACACCAGCCAGAGATTCCTCTTATACCGAGTGGGAGAGGGCAGAGGAAGGGATGAAAAGCAAATTCACTTCGTATATGTCTCTTTTGCTTGTGGGCAAATCTGGCTATCTGCAGCAGAAACATGATATTCTTCAGTGCTCCAAGCTGTCCCAAATTCTCACTTCAGCATTAAGTTGTGCGTAAACACTTGTCTGTCGGGAAAGGCTTTTCTTCACAGCATGCTTTCCCAGTGCAGCGGTACCAGCAGCACCGTCCCCAGGAGAGCGTGTTCCACGTGTTTCACACAGCGCCATTCCCACATTAACCATGTGCTGTGGGACGCCATGGAGCTGGCAGCTCTCTGGCTGTTCGCCTTTTAGTCCCACACTCCTCCACCTTCTGATGTATAGTACAGAATCCATGTACTTTGCTGCAGCTTAACTGAATTACTCTTCTGTCACCCAGGCTCCGTAATGCTATAAAGGCTGGTTAACATATATATGAAAACCATGGCTCACCACTGCACTTTCGGTGACACATGCTCTTGTCAGAGGCTTTCATCACACAAAACCGTTAAAAAGTCATGACCGCTACTGAAAAGATCCAGAGACAGGACTGACAAGTAAAGAAATCAAGAAATGGCCCCACCTTGGGTTTTGAATGGGGAGGTGAATCTCTTGTTTTGGTCACTTTTTATTTTCTGTGCCCCCTCAGTGGACGGTGCTAAAGCAGTTAATGCCTCACTGGATTCCTGCTGAAGGCCTCTTCCTGCCAAACACCTGCATCAGTAGCTGACCATTTGGCTGGGAAGTCAAAGGCAAGACATATGCGAAGCTGAAACCACATCACCCCCTTCACTGAATGCCACAAAGCTGCAGGAGGGACACCCAGCAGTGCCTCAGGGTATGCAGTAAGTTAGAGCACGTGTTGGTGTTGCACGTGCTCAACAGTTACGTGCAGAGAGTCTCTGCGGGAAGTGTTGCATCCCTCAGGATCAGAGATAGCGTACTACCTGTTGCGAGAATAGGATGATGACAACAACGCTGCTAAAGCACACCAGAGGCCCATTTGCAATATGTTGCTTTTATTGTTCTCTTGAGCAATTATTATAGGCCATTTGCCTGTAGATGTACTTTCTGTTCTTATACCATTAACCTTAACAATGTCAATGTGCTTCCCATACGTGGTTCCATTACACAACTTCCCACGGTTAGAGCATAGGACGTGTCTCATAGAGGTAGGAGTGTTCAGAGCCCCAGCTTTGCTGGTGCCTGAGGAGAACAACAAGTCCTATGGATAGAGCCTGGCTGCGGAGAGGCACTGGCTTTGCCCCAAAGGGAGATGAGGAGCCATTTAATCTGCTGCTGCTTGATTGCTGCAGGGGAGGGAGGATTTTCTGCCAGAGGTGTGAGTCTGGGTAAAAGGCCATATCCCCAAGGAGCAATGGTGCCCACAGGGCAGTGAGGGCAGAGAAGCTGAAGCAGTATGAGGGAAATATTTCATTCCTCTTGCACTCAACAGCATTACTCCCAGTTAGTACCTGTGAAAGTGAGAGAGAAGATGAACCATATTTTCAAGGTTTTGTGCTTTTCAGAGTGCTGTGCATGAAAAGAGGTTGTTTTGAAGCTGTTAACCACTTACACATATAGTAGAAATAAAACGGTGCAGATTAGCAACTTCAGACTATTTTTCGCAGAGGTCTGCTTAGTCGCTGAGACTCAGACTGTATATGGAGAGTCTTTACAATCAGCTAAAATGTAACAAAATATATGATTTGTAAACATAAGCTTTTCTCACAGTTCACCATATTGCAATGGAGTTATTTTTTTTCACAGAGGTAGGATAAAGCTTAATACTGATTCTCTTATCCCGCAATAACCCCGCCCCAAGAGGTTTCTATGTAAAGATGGCCATTATTTACTGTATTCAAGATGTCTAAATAGATATAATAGCTACTTACCTAAAGGGCTAGAGGACACTGTCTCTTTTAACAAAAACTCCGTGATGCTGAGGGATTTAAGACATTACTGAGCAGATGTCTTTGGCTGACAGAGTAAGAAAAAGGATGAAATTGCTACCCAAAATGCAACAAGACTGCTTTGCTCCCAGTGTCTAGCTCATGCTGCAGAAAAGAGTGTCTTTTCATCAGCCATACTCTGGCAGCCTCTGTTAACTGCACAGAATGTCATGTTGCACCTCTGGCTTGGGGCTTGTTCGCAAGTAAGTGGCTACTGAGGGATGACAGGGGTACTTACACTATTAGTAGTAGGGATAGCCATTGGATATTTTGGGTCTTGCTTTATGCTTCTGTGGCTTTTCTTTCTTACAGCACTGAACTAGAGCTGGCAGAATGGATCTCAGGCTGCCTTCCTTCTTCCTACATTTTGAAGAATGCCTGATCTCACAGTGGGGATCTAGGCAATGCAGCTCAGAGGAAGATTCCCAGCTTCATTCCTGCAATATGCTGTGTTGGCCCTAATGGTTAGTGTTAACTGATGTAGTAGTCAGTGAAGGTCATTTTGGTCAAAAACATTCAAATATTATGAAGATAGACTGCAGGCAGACCTCTGAGCATGATGCTGCACAGTTTCCTACTTTCACCTCTGCTTCTGAGATGTTAATGATTGTTCTTGAAGCATCTACATAGTATTTCTGGTACATGGGAGACATACTTGACCTCTTATGAGGAGTTTCCATACATCACCCATTCTACACGGATTTTGTTTGAGAATCACTAGCCAAAAGCTGACTCTAGTCACAGCTTTTGGGAGGTTTACACTGATTTTGGACAAGATAGCCACAAACTTTGAGCAACAAACTCAGAGTGTGGTGGGGATTTGTTCTAAGACCACTCCATGCCTGACACATGTGCTCTGGTGTCCTTGTGTTTGCTTTATCCGGGCTGTTACTGTCCCAGGAGTCAGCCCCATTCCCCTGTCACTTACATCACTAGCCAAAAAGCGGTGATGGAGTAAACCAAGAGATCTGTAACCACATCAGGTGCTTGTGTAGGTGTTTCAGTGTGAACTGCTCTTCACTGCTGGTTTACTGTGCAGGATGACACAGGCCAGGTGCTCATCTGCCTGTTGCCACTGGCTGAGGTCAGGGAGGATGTGACAGAAGGGAAAGCTGGAGTGGTTTGCCTTGGCTTGGGGAAGACCCTGTCCTCTAGCCCAGAACTTGACATTAGTCTCAGCACAGTTTCTGTCTATGAGCTCACTCTCCTCTACCCAAATACATGTGCAAAAATAAATTAGGAAGTTTTAATTGGCCAGTCACTTTGTGTTATCATCAGACAGTTGACCATGGACACGTTTGCTGGTGACCCAAAGAAGGCCAGAGTCATCTTTCTCTCATTTAGCCTCCTGCAGATAAATGTTTCAGCTTTCATGCATGGTTGCTACAGGAGTCTGGGTGATGCATCTGAGTGCAGCACTGCCTATGAGCAGGAGGACTGAAGGGCCTGGCTGAGGTATCAGATTCCCTGCTGCTTAAACCCTATCTGATGAGGAGGCACTGGAACAGGTTGTCCAGAGAAGCTGTGGATGCTCCATCTCTGAAAGTGTTTAAGGAGAGGCTGGATGGAGCTCTGAGCAACCTAGTGGAAGGCGTCCCTGCCCATGGCAGAGGTGTTTGAACTAAATGATCTTTGAAGTCCCTTCCAACCCAAACCATTCTATGATTCTGTGATATTCTTAATCCTGGGCTGTTTCTCTTGTCAGTGGCAAAGAGGTTATTGATGAGATTCTCAGGGCTGACTAGAAGGCTGAGCTATATAGCTGCCATTGAAACTAATGACAGTTGCAAGCCTAAACCTGCCAGCTGGCTTTGGGAAAGCCGGCTTCTTCCTGTCTGTTTACAGGAGAGCACTGCTGTAAGAAGTTATAAAGTAGCAGAGGATGCAGTAGTATTCAGTTGCTGCAGATGCTAAAGAGAATTCGATGCTCTTTTTTTTTTTTTTTGCCAGATTCCCCAGCTGCTGTAAACTGGCTGCTGTCTGCCAAAGTCAATAGAGCTATACCAGTTTGCTCCAGCTCAGGATTTGAATCTTTCAGAGTATGTGCCACTTCCCTTTGCAGGCAGGTGAAACAGCAATGAGTATGGAACAAGATCTTGCAGGTAGGGGACTTTAATAAATAAAAATATATTAACAAAAATCAATGCGGGGCCTTGCCTCTGTCAGCATTTGTTCTGTGTTTGTGTCTGTCCCGACCCATTCCTTCTTTGTTCACCGTGATTACATCTGCATCACTATGGTAACTAATGAATGATTATTTAATTTACCAATCTCTGGATGCAGCGATTTAGTGTTTAAAATATTCCAACACTGTCTGTCATACACATATGCACAACTACATACAATCTGTCACACAGGAAATACTACAGGTCCTTGATATTCATATTTTAAGCTAAATCTGTTCACCTATCTCTCCAAATGGGACACGAGAGCTTTTTCTACTGTGGTGATGGCCACAAGCTAAACAGTATATGCAGATAAATGTAGTTGTATTATTTCATGTTTGCTGTCTGTATGTGTCAGCTACCACCTAGTACGCCTGAAATGAAGGCAGCACTGTGTACATCCCAGAGGATTTCTGCCCAACTCCCAGGTCTTAAGAGCTACTGAGTGTTCACAGGAAGTTTTCAGAAGAAAAATAGTATTTCATGTTTGTAAGAGCCAATCTAAAGCTGTTATTTTGGAAGATTAAAAGGGAAAGGACAACTGTCACTAGCTTTTCAAAGGGATGGTGTGCCTTCAGCCATCTGAAGTCTTCAAGAAAAAGATGAGTAATTGCTGGAGGAGTGCTAGGGCAGCTACATGCTCTTCCTTGGGGCTGATGTAGGTGAGCACTGACTGGGAAAGGTAGATCAGCATCTGCTTTCATTGTGTTTTCTCTCAGCTCTCTGCCGATTTCATTCTTTGACGGGCTGGAGACTTTCAGAAGATCCCCAGACACCCAGGCACATTTTTGCTTGAAGGGGACTTGGTTTTATTCAATGCTAAAGAATTGTGCAGCTGACTTTTAATCTGCAAAGGGAATACATTCTCAGTACAATATACTCCTGCTACAGGTGAAGCAGATAGTTTTAATGAAGCTACTGGTTTCTTTTTTTTTTCCTTTCTTTGACTGCTTGAGGAAGTGGGGGTGAAAGAGTGAAGGGACAAGAGTCACAGTATACGTCCAGGCATGATACGGTTTTATGTCTGCTGAGTGGCTGCAAGAGAAGTGAAGTTTCCCTCCTGGACCTGACCATTTCAGAGGCACCTTGCTCAGGGCCTGGGGAGAGACATTTGCCTGAGCTTGAGGAGGAGGAGGTTTCAGATACTCTGGGAAGAGCTGTGAGAGTTTAATGCTACATAGTCCTCCAACTCTGCTCGTGTGGGAAACCACAGCAAATTGGACTGCACAGGTGCCACATTGCCCATGAGCTGTAGAAAATAACCTTCTTCTTTTGACCATCTCTTGAGCCATCCCGGGATACTCACAGGTAAAAATCCCAGGCTGCATGCAGCTGTTCCCACATCACTTAGCTGGATGTGCATATATGTATGTATGTGGACTGTATTTGTAATGGCACAACTCAGGAACAGCTGGTTTGGATACAAGAAGCTGAAGTCTTCTGGGTACACTCCACTCTGTGCAGCTAAGTGGCTTTAAGAGTAGCTTTTGACATGGTGGATGCACTTCATTGCAGTTTCATATCTGGAACAGCAGGGCCAAGGACTCCTAAATCATGTCCTATTGTTGATATATAAGTGTGCAATGATCCAGACAGGTAGTTTTATTGCGGATTATATGAAACAATAACTGATTGTATGATGGCCCCCGGTTAACCTGTGGTAAGGTGAAAGCAGGGGCACTAGAATAGAATGAACTGTTATATCCCATGGTTTATTTAAGGCTAAAATGGAACCCAGATCCACACAAACTGCAGAACTATGTGGTCCCTCTGTAACAAATGTTTCATTGCCCATATCCAAAGCAGGCTGCTTTAAAAATCCCTCCTGTTCGTGAATCCTGATCCTCACTGAGCATGAAGCAGTAGAGCTCTGGTAAAAAGACATGCAAAGTACAAACCCTGCAACTTGTCAGCTCCTGCAGCTTTCTCCAAGTCCATATTAAACCTGTATCTCTGTTCCCAAACTCCAAGGAGCCTTATTTATTCTGAGCTTGCTTTAGAAGCCCATAGAGTTCAGGACATGCCCATTATGTGCTGCACTAGAAGCTGTGTGCTCACTTGGAAGCTATTGAGTGTCCCACAAGAAAATTACAGCCATCTTACAGGCATGAGTCATCTCATACAGCTGCGTGAGACATGATTTTCTGGTTGTACACAACTATGAAGTTTAAAAGAACCTCAAGCCCTTTTCTGTTCTGTATAGGGCTGAAACCTTAAGTTCTTTCTATTTTCATGGAAAAAAGTGCAGAAACAGAGTAAGATCCTCACTTAGCATAGCCAACAGTTCATTAATCAACTCACTTCAGGTGAAAAAGATTCAACATTGCCCGCCTCCCACATTCCAGAAAAATTCTGTGACCGCAGAAATATTAAGGATCTCCTTCACAACCTTCAATTGTTTTTTTCATGCAAAATGGAACTGTGCCAACTTGTGAAAGTAAGAGGCTGATTTGGTAGGTAATTAATAGCTTGGTGATTTATAGTACCTGCCTAGTACACGGGGGTCCTAAGTTCAAGTCTGTGAGAACCCAGGACTTCAGGCTATTGTCAATTCTAAGCCTCTCTTGGGTTTTGATCATAAATCACACCCTAGAGATGAAAAATCTTTCCTGGCAAAAGTTTTGGCAATGATGTTGTGTTTACCTGCAAAATGCACATTTGTTTCAGTCACTTTCTACTTTCTGATTAAAAAACATTTCACTGAAAAACTTTATGAACTATCTCAAAGTGCTTGACAGCATTGGGTCTTTCAAGAAGCTCAGAAATATTAAATTAATTTTGCTGTACTTTGGATTTCGAAGTCTTTTTGGTAGATGTGCGTATACCCCTTTTTTCCAGGGTGGTCCATTTTTATGGCTTGATAGTATTTGATATGCATTTTTGATATCTTAGGTTTTCAGAGGACTTTGGGACCAAGGCCCTGGTGCACTGTGTAGGATAAAGAAAGAGAATTTCTGAATCATGAAAAATTTACACCTCTTTGTGGATAAAAAGTGAGAGGAAAAAGCTTTTTCCTCCCATTTTTAGTAGAGCAAATTAAGAGAAATCTACTAGAGGACGTGATGCCACAGAAGCGTTTGGGTGGGCTGATGATAATTTTGGTGTCTTTACTGGGACTCATGTGGGCAGATTAAAAATTGCATCAATTATAAAAGCAGAGAGGCTGTTCTAGTGCCTGTGGTGACCTCTGGCATAGCACAGACCAGGGATTCTTGTCCTGACCTGAGTGGTAAAGGTCTTCTGCAGCTCTTTTGCTCCTGAGCAAGCTGCCCCACTTGTTTTCTGACCCAGATGCTCTCCTCTGCCTTCAGAGGAGATCTGCTCAGAGAGCTCCTGTCTGGGATTTCTCAGCTCTTAAACAAATAAGAAAGGTTGATAAATCTTTAAAAAAATCCCTCCCTTCAGCTCTTTGTCAGACTGAAGACATAAATAACACTGGCAGCCCCATTCCAAGTGCTTTTGCCCAAGACAAGTCCTATCTCAGCTTCTGAGAAGTGGCATTTTTCATTTTGCCCAAGAGAGTCTCTTAACCCCTTCTTGGCTGCTGGCTGCAGCCCATCACTGGGGATTTGTGGTCCTGATTTCAGCAGATCAACACAGAGCTGACTGAGGGCTGTAAGACAATGCTTGAGCCTTACTTTTGTGAATAAGCCTAGCAAGAGAAAAAGCATAAAGAGAATTTAATCTGCCTGTCTGCTTCTGGATATGGTACCAATGGAGAGAAAATCAGTTTAGGTGGAACACTGAAGATGCTGTAGTCAGGCTGAATCGAGCAGCAAAAAAGTGTGGTCTTGGCAGTAGTGCTGTAAGCGCTGACTAGAAGGGTATGTCAGAAGGGCTGCCTGCATACATTGGATTCAAGGTGGGACTATTTCCTTCTCCCCACACTGAGGCTGTCTCTGTGCAGAACAGTAGCAAGGTGGTGCAGAGATGGCATGGTGGTGCCTCAGCCCTGCGCCTGAGAAACACGCACTTGGCTTGTGTCAGCCAGGCACATCAGCACAGATGCTGTGTGCCCTGTACTCCCTGGGCTTTTGCTGCCTCTGGAGCTAGCTCAGGCATCTCTGCTGCACACCTCCCTGCACAGTGGAGGCATTTCCTTGGGGCTAAAAGAAAATCCTTTGGCGACTGTAGCTTGCATTGGTCAGGGGAATTGCCTGCATGTGAACATGGGTATGTCCACTGTTCTTTGTGTAACTAATCTGTTTTGTGCCTTGAGATCATGCCTGGACTGTCATTTCTGTGCTTTTGGTTTCTTCCTGTGTTTGAGAGTTAGGTCACTAGCTTACGTATTACTTACATTTTATCTCAAATATCCTTAAAACAGATCTTTTACCTAACTACCTTTACTCAAAACTCCAGTGTTCATGACTAGAGTCAGCATTTTTAGTTAGTTTTCTACTTAGGAAGCGCTGATAAAACATGAACAAGGGCATAAGGGTCCTTTTGCTTTTGAGTATCAGCTAGCAGAGCTAAGCTTTGTTTGTGAGCTTCTGAAGTAGCCAGGGACACAAGAGAGATAAGTACACTTTAATGTTGTTCCTCTCAAGTGTCACCTTGGGGTGACTTCTTACTTATAAAACTGCTTGGGGTTCTCTCAAGCTAAGATTGCTCCAAGGCAACACTTTTGATCAGGCATGACAGTGAAGTACATCCACCGAGGCATAATGTTATATGTGTCCTGCACAATAAATAGCAGTTGGATACAGGGACGATCCACAGCAAATCACTATGGCTGTCACACATCACTGCTGTCTGTCCCACAGGCATCCCACAGCAGTCAAGACGTGCTCGTGGCCTCCCCCAGTGCCAGTTGTCAAACTGGGGTGCAAGTTTCGAAGGCAAAAAGAGCAGTGTCCTGAAATGCTGGTTGCGTTTTGTCTGTCTGTGGGACTTTTGTATTTGCATTTATTTCCTAACACTTCAGCAATAAACAGCTTTGCTTTGTTTTTCCCTGTCCATTGCTGACTGGCTATTATTGCCTGGTGTGAATATTTTCAGTACGCTTTCCTTCTTCTTGCCAAGTACAGTCACAGGGGAGAGGGAACAGACTTAGGCTGGCAGCAGTCTCTCTGTGCCTCTACTTCTTTGCAGAAGGGGGAAATAATGCTTCTTTCTTTTGCCATTTTTTACCACATCATGTTGAATTGCTGCTCTATGCTGAGAAAAAACAAGCTCTCTAATTTTCCCTTTTGCCACTGCTAGGTTGTAATACTAAAGTGTAAAAGTCTGAATCTGTTTCCAAGCTGATGGGATGAGGAATGTACTGTCCACCCAGGATGGTGGGTACTGAGCACGAATAAGGGTCAATATACAGTTTAAACAGTATATTTAAACAACAGATTCTCTCTGGACTTTAGAAGACACTTTTTTTTTTTACTGTGAGAATGACTGAGCGCTGGCACAGGTAGCCCAGGGAGGTAGTGGAGTCTCCATCCTTGAAGATATTAAAAAACCATCTGGACATGGTCCTGGGCAATCAGCTCTAGGTGGCCCTGACTGAGCAGAGGAGTTGGGCTAGGTGACCTCCAGAGGTCCCTTCCAACTTCAGCCCTTCTATGATCCTGTGATTACAGACTTCAGGTTAGTGTAGCCATAATTCTGTCAGGTCAGAAGGGTAAAAAGGTTTGTTAGTGGAGGAGTTTTATTTTTTAATAGACCAATAATGGTAGAAAAAAAATCAGAATTTTGGATACATGCTTTCATCACCTTCTGCGCATCTAAAATATTGGACATTTTTATAAATATATTTATTTTAGTATAACATACCAACTTAATCCACACAAAATTTTTCTCTTAATATAAGCACATGCCTACAATGCAGATCCTTATAGCCCTCAGAATTATGGAGAAAGGTGAATCCCTTCATAACTTAGGAATGTGAACCATGTGCATCTGGACCAGAGGGACCTCTCACTGATACCAGTTGCTGCTTTTTCCAGAGGAAACCCCTCAACATTCAGATATGGAAGTGGAAAGCCCTCAGGAAACAAAGGAAAAAAGAATGTTCACTTCAGTTTGGGTCAGTGTATCAGACAGTTGCTTCTGGTTAATATGGTCAGATATAAATGGTCTGAAGGAGTAGGGAAATTTTTAGCAGAATTGTTGAGTTAGGCTTTTTGGATCAGCTAAGATCCCTATGACATACATGTGACCAGAAAGATATTCCAGTGAACAATATGAATTACAGGCACAAAGCACTTGCAAGATATAAGCGAGTGAAAGGCTCAGTCATGAACTCTATAAAACGCATAGCAAAGCAGGGGCTACATTATACTTTTCAGATCAGTGTTGCTGGAAATTGCCTCATCCACGGCCAGTCATTGGAGTCTCCTCTTCCTCAGCCTTGCTGTTTAGTCCCATACTGACCCAGTGTGTTTCTGACATATTTCCACAATGTTTAAATAGCACCTCCTCTCAAATATGATCAGTTTACCAGAAAGTGATGCGCCTCTCCAGGGAAAGCTGTGACTTGGTGCTAAAAAAGATTGACTTGCGTGAAATGTACCCAGAGATGCAGAGGTGTGGAAGATAGGAAAAGAAGAAAAAGGTAGAGAGGCCATTTTGTGGCTTGCAGATTGACTTATTTAATGACATTTTCATTAACAGTTCTTTCTGCTAAATGCCATGGGTTTTTCTCTTTAGAGCTGTCTACATTAATAATGAGTGACTCCACTGGGAAGTGATTTACATAAAACATGCTTCTCTTATTATAGGCAAGAGCTTTGTGCTGGGCCAGAGAGACGAGGAGAGGAGGGTAAATGCCCTCTGTAAATGCAGGGCAGTTTCCTGTGTTAAGTCATGAACATGCATGAAAAATCACCATCCCCTCCAATACCACCTTGGCCCAAAGCGTCTCCCAGCTCAGAGTCCTACTGCATCAAGGTGGATGTTTTTACACAGGTGTGACACAGAGTGCTGTGGTAGAAAGGCTGGGATCAGCTGAAGCATATAAACGCTGCAGAGGAGCTGTAGACAGGAGTAAAATCTGCTTTCCCTGAAGGGCCTTTTCTGCACATGTTGTATTACTTCTGCAGTGCAAAGCGACTGGGGCCTCTGATCACAGCCTTCTGCATTTCTTCAGCCTTAACTCTCAGAGACATAGGTTCATATTTTGTGGTCTGTCGAGTTCCAGACAGACACCAATGTGAAAACACAACTAGAAAACAGAAAATGAAATACCACTTTTTTTTTTTTTTTTTTAATCCCTAAAAATTTATTTGTTCAATTTCTTCCTAAATGTGACTGAGATGTTACATTATGGTTTTTTCTCTAAGTTGGGTACAGAGCAGTCTGGACCATTTATTGCTAGGTCATCCCTGATGTGTTTTCTCTTATGGAGTCTATGTTGACTCATAAATAAAGAGATATACAGCTTCTTAACTTCTTCCCCCAAAGTTAAAATAAATTCATAGAAAACATATCGCTGAGACTCTGCTCTCAAAGTGGATTCCAGTTAAAGTAGATAACAAGTGAGATTTCGGTTAAGTTGAGCTTTCTAAGAGTTAGTGACCTAAGCTGTTCAATGCATACTTTCCTAGAGGGCAACCTCCAAAATGGCTTAGCTCCCTTATCTAAGCCACCTATTTTAGGATGAAATTTGTTTGCTGAGGGTTCTTATCTCTCTCCATTGACTATGGAGAAAGCTTGGTGACTTAGCTTAGACCTGAAGAATTTCAAAGGCTATCTTGGTAGCTTGAGACACTTTTTTAAGAGATGACAGAATAGTTTGGAAATGGAAGTATAGCTCCCATGATTTTAGTTAAATTTTATATTTTTATTTATATACATATATAAATAAACCATATACAAATATATAGACTTAGCATGATTTCAAGGGAAACAAAAGTAACATTGCCCACAAAGAATCTTTGAAAAGGCAAAAATGATAATATGTTGCCTGTGGTGAACATTTATGTCATTCAAATGATTTGTAGATACAGCCAAGAACTTCGATTTCTGTGAAAATAACATCTTAGACCACTGGAAACCTTCTTACTGGAAAATAAGGCATCATTTGTACATAATTAAGTAGACATTTTCTATTCCTCACATCTCCATGGAAATAGATTTGTTGTTCAGCTCATTTTTCCCATACTTCCAACGGAAGGACTAGCCTGACAATGCCATTAAGAAATCAAAGACTTTGGAAGGTAAGAACTTTTACCTCGTGAACCCTGGTTAATTTGAGAGTTGGAAAATAAGGACTGTTGATGAAAACTTTTACTGGTACCTGGATTCATCTCACATAAATTGCCAATAAAAAAATCAGGTTATGCATTTTAATTGATAGATTTCATTTTGGAGTAGTTAGAAGGGCAGTCTTGTGTTCTCAGTCATGATGTCTTCCATGAAACTACATGCAGACAAAAGTAATTTGTCCGCATATGTTTATTTGCTGAGTTTGGGCTTCTATTGAACCCAAACTATCCTTTCAGCAGAATAAATTACAAGAGCTGCAATTCAAATTGTTTCATACATTGCCTTCCTTTTCTTTACCTAAATTCTATTCCAGCTAAAAATGTCAAAATCTAAAAAGTAAATTATCCCTGATTTTCTGGGGGGATTGTGCAGATCAATATTTCTGGTAAGTTGACTGAAATGTAATGTAAGCTTTTGATTCTTTAAGTAGCCTTGATGAAATGTTAACAGTTCTTCTGTATTGTATCTGTAACAAAATGGGAAGATTAGAAGTGAGGTTTGACTTCAGCAGATCGTATTGTTGTCTTTTAAATTAGTTCTGCTCTGGGCACAGTGCCTGTAGTTTTCTTAATCTGTTAAACCTTTTTTTGTAAATTAATAATTTGGACAATGATGAATATAAATAATTTACATCTGCAGCTTTCATGTCGTATGTTTGCTGAGCTGGATTTACAAAGGCATCAAGCCAGGATGTAATTCCTGGCTTTATTAGGTTATGAAACAGAATCTAGCCAGCAGATATAATGTCCTTAAGCTGTAACATCATCAGCAACAGACAAACCTTAATGTTGCTGGACCTAATGGAATTAAATTTCATGTATGCTTAATGAATGCAAATGCCACTCAATTTTTACAGCTTGAGTTGTAATACATTGCATGTGACATGTCTGCTCCTGAAAAAAATATTCAAATGTGTGATTCTTACACCCAGTGTCCAATTTCAGCACTGTAAAATGTATCCTCTTAGGGAAGAGGGACTGGAGAAACATGCCAGCAATATTACTGCATAATTTAAAGCAGCCACTAAAGAGAAATGTTAAAATATGCACCAGGCAATTACAAGTGTTGTATATGTTTTTATTCTCCTTTGCTGCTGTTCAACAAGGAGTAGTAAAAAGATTTAGAGCAAGTGGCAACCATAGCAACAAGGAATTTTTGGTCCAACCTGGTGCTGTATAATTCTGGCAAAGAAACACATTTCTGCATACTCTGTAAAGTGTTGATTCTAACAAAAGATATGTGCAATGCTTTCAGTTCTGCCTCATAGGGACTAGTCCCATAGAGGTATGTAAGAGCCAGTTTTGGTGCAAGCACAAGCAGAAGCGATTTACAATCGGGTTTTACCAGAGCTGGTCACGACACTTGTTCAGTGGTCCCTTGGGTTTGTTAATTATTGATAGAGATAATAAGTCTCATTCTGCTCCCTGTGAGAGAGAAGGGAAATAGATGTGAAGTGGAAGAAGCTTTCTGTCCCTTACCAGTCCCCTGCTCCATCCAGCTGTGGCTATGAGAAGACCCAGGCAGAGCTTTGTTTTTCAGACCTGATCGTACCAACTACCCTGCTCTGGTGGGTACAAAGACCCCATTAAACACAGCTCCCCAGTAGTGATAAATACCAGAGTGACTCTGTCCTTAGACTTTCGTGTTTGCTTGCAGATAGCCAGGTGTGCAATGACCCTAAAAACAAGTGAAAACTCAAGGGTGGGATGCAAACTCAATGATATGTGCTGAGAGCCCAGAAAATGTATTCAGTTGATGTGGGTCTGTGGGGTTTTCAAATACAGTCCAGTGATTAAGTCACTGTGCATTTTATAAAACAAAGTGGGTGTCATAATATTGAAGTTTATGGCAGGCATAATAGTCACAAAGAAGTCTAGCTACTGATTGTAAACTAAGCTGTGCAAAGTCAAAAGGATCTGGGATTCTCACTTATGTGAAAATGTTGGCCTTCAAAGCTAGACACCAAAATTAAACATCCATCACTTCTCGTGACAGAGAGTAAATTTGCACAGTTAATTCTGAAATAAAAATGGTGGCAAGATTACAGTACAATGAAGGGTATGCAATATGAAAGATGTTATTCCAGAGAACATGTTAGATATGACTCATTAAAAGTCAAGTTTTTTCTATCTCTTTTGGAGGCAATCCTTCTACTTTATAAAATGGAGCAGTTCTACACAGTGACTTAAAGTAGGCTGAGGGCTTTTTACTCTGATTTTATGGGACAAACACATCCTCCAGTAAAGGTACTGAAGTATGTGAGACTCTTTTGTTAATAGCCTTGTTTTCCTTAACTTTTCCTCCTTCACATATCCCAGGTCTGCAAATTCCAGGCTGAATGCCACTACATGATGAGATCCCCCTTGAAAGTCCCTTAACCAGGCATCAATTCCTGTCATTTAATAAGTTTTACAAGGTATTTACCACCTGCTTTCTTCCAGCCATGGATAGGTGAGGTAGGTCCCAGAGATGGTGTACACAAAGTACACATCTGACCATTTTATCTAACACTTCTTTGAAGGTTACTTATCACAAAATGCTGTGATAGCATTTAGATCTCCTCCACTTCATTACACCTTAATTTGGGATCCTGAGACTATAAAATTGTTTCGTAAATTATCTGGAAATAGCTATGTCTGACTGCATCCCAGGGGGAGAAACCTATTGCCCTTTGACAAGACGTATGAAGTTACCTATGATCAAGGCAGCACATTTTTAAATACCTTATCTCCGTGTGTGCAATCGCTGTATCAAGTTTCAACAGTAGGAAGTGGAAGAAAAGTATTGCCACTTTAGAATACAGATGTTTAGAAAGGAGTGAATTAAGTGAGGCAGAGATCTAGGGTCTGCTGCTTTCATTTTTTTCAGTAACACTATTTCTTTGGCAGCCTGGGATAAGAAAGGCAGAAGGTGGCATTCTTTGAACAAAGTAGCATTATTTGAACAAAGTTCCCAGCAACTATTGCATGTGGATAGCCTTTGTATCTGCATGTGGATAGCCTTTGTATCGTACAGATTATTTTCCTCCACATATATTTTGTTTCTTGCATTGAAGCACTTAAAACATATCCAGCAGAGTTATACATCTGCATAAATATTTGATAACTCTAATTGTGCAGCCTGAACCACACTTACACCCTTGGGCGTGTAGTGCAAGTAAATGTGCATAGCACCTGTATATAAAATGTTAAGGTGATCAGGGAATGTGTGAGCTTGCCTGAAGCATCAATTTAAAGCAACAATTCTATTTGTGCTATTTTAAAACCAAAGGAAAAGTATGTTCTTATTTTATAATTAAAGAGAATTACTGTTAATGATTTCACATTACTCATTAAATTAACATGAAAATCATAAACTTCTTATTGTCACTTCTATTATAAACACCTGTCCTCCAAGGAATCTTTCACATGTGAAAGAGTATCTTAGGCATGTAACAAGGTAAGAAAGCAGTTTTGGGCATAAGATGGTCTAAATACCATTTTGGTTCATAGAAAAAGTACTGTTAATCATGGATTTAATTTATTTTGGAGAGAGGTGAACTATAATTATAGCTCTTAGAAATGCATACTGTAGGATTTCCATCTTTTATTTTCTGCTAAATGTAATTTTTCATCTAAAAAAAAAAGCTGGCTATTTTTATTTTGAAAAAGCTGCCTCTGATTGTGTATCAGTAGACTCTGTTCTTCATAAATCGTTGACAAATTGAAATACTAATACTGAGGAAGAAAAAACTCATTTTTTTGCTTCCTATCCATATCCATCTTTAATGCTGAAAGCCTGAGGTCATTCTTGTAGGGAGGCATAAGACCAGGGTTTCCATCCTTTGAAAAATTCTGATACTTCTAATTTTTCTTCCTCATGACTTGTAATGAAAAGTTGAGATAGTTTGGGGGAATCACAAACTTTTCAGTCTCACATTTAGTCATAGCGCTTGTTTAGCTGAAACAAAATGCTTCTTTAGTCTTTTCTTTGTTTGTTTGTTTGTTTTTACCTTCAGTGTGTCCAGAAGACTGAGGATATGAGTCTTGTGGGACATTTTATTCCAGCTCCTCTGCTTTCAATTTTTCTCCCCAGCTGAGTGTTTTGATTGGACTGAACCTTCTTGGCCCCACCACAGCCGTGCGCTGCCCACCTACGTGTAATGTTTCGGCCGAAGGGGCAGTATGAGAAAGTGTCCTTAGGGGAAAGCTTATGTTGTGCTGCAAGCTTGTGTGTAGCACTGCAGCAGTTCAGTTGGGCACAGCTTAGTGTTGAACTGACACTCCACAAATTCATCTGAGATGTTTCTATCAAGGCTGACATGATTCAAAGGCATTTCATTTCTGTGTCTGATGGAAAAGTGAAAAATTACTTTTACCCACAGAGATTTTGACTTTACAAAGAGCTGTATTGTCAGTTTTAAAGACAATTTTCCTAAACAGCATAAATCAAAGTTGTTTTCCTGTTTACAAACATCCCAGCCTTGCTTACTGGATGTGTTCCTGTATTTTAGTGTAGCTGCTCACCCTTGGCTGTCCTTCTCAGCTTGGTCGAGGGTAATGGGAAAGGATCCACATTACAAAATTATAATAACACTCATTTATTGCTTTTCAAAAAGAAAAAAAATGTATGTGACAAGTATAATGTGCCTCTTTACCATGTCTCAGATAATCTAGGTCAAGCCCTTGGCCTTCTGCTTGCATATCTTTCCCTTCAATCTGTCATAGCGCCTCGGGTCATTACCAAAATGAAGGCAGCAGGTGCCCCCAGTGGGACTCTTCTTGCTGAACGTGAAAATCTCCAGTCTCTGTGAGCTGAACTGATCACCTTGCACGCCCCTTATTGTTAAGGGAAGAAATGGGCCCTTTTGTGGCTCATATTGTTTACCCTGTCCTGGCACCTGTATCAGGACAGCAACCTCATGCCCTGCAAGTGTCCTCTTTTGCTCTGCTGCCTGTGCAGAGACTCAGGGCAGCCGTCACAAGGATAAAGACCTGTGTTTTGTCAAATCAGTCAAGGAGCCTGTGAAGATATCTTCTAACTCCAGACATAAGGAAGTATGACAAGTATTTTAAAACTGGTAACAATCTGTCATTATAAATGCTTCACTGAAATTGGTTTGTTAGTTGTTATGCCTTGTTACATTGACATTGTTATACTCTTAATGACATACTCTAAGCTTGAGAAATGTTAATAGCTGTGAATAAGTGAGATTCAGATCCAGGAACCGTCAGCTTATGAGAGTAAAACATTTGCTTTCGGCTTCAACGGAGCTTTTTTTATAAGACTGTGGATATATGAGGCTGCTGCTCAATGTACACCCATAAGTCGTTTCTGCAAATGTCTAATTTCTTAACAGCCTGGCTTTTTTTACACAGAGGCATCCAAGACCCATCAGAGCTCTTGCACGTGCATCCGTAAATCTGAGAAGGTGCATTTATAATCAGTTATCTCTTTGGGGTTGTTAGGATTTTTAATTTTCTTCTAAAGGTGAAGGCCTCAGTGGCAGCTCAGGACGAAATTATATGGACTGAGGGGTTTCCAGGTTTTTAACACACAAATGAAGTTAGCAGCTAAGGAAATGTTCTTCTGTCCCTAACATAAAATTGGCTTTAAAGTTAAGCAGAAGGAGAGAGCGGTTGGATACAGAGTCTTTTGGGATAGTTGGCAGAGATCTTTTTATGCTATGAAGCTATCTGCTCTTCTTCACTGGAAGAAACAATATTTGTGAAACCATTCAGCAATTTTCAATCATCTAGCATTATCTGAAATGCTCTTACAGTATCCTGCTTAACCTCCTACCTCTCTCTCTCTCCAGTGGGCAATGGTCTCCCAGAAGTCCTGCATCAGATGTAGCTTGGATATCCTAGGAGGTCTCAAATGGTGTTAGAGATGTCCAAAATACTATACATCTCACTCCAACAGAAGAAGTCCAAAGCTTTCTGCTTGAGCCAAAGAAATTGTAGCATCTGTGGAATGCTTTTTTTAACCATTCGCCATCCTGCATAGTATCAGTAATTTTTTTCTTGTATTAAAAGAAAACCAGTAAAAGCAAATGGGATTTCAGTGAATTTTTATGCATATGAATTCTAAGTCAAATATTCTGAGTGCACCAAATGTGCATGTTTTCCTTGAGAATGACAAATATATGGGGAAACGTAGGTTTTCTGTGGCAGAGGAAGAAGACAGACAAAATTCTGAAGTAAAACAAACCTTTAAAGACTTTTATTCTGTAACACCACGTTTGGCTTCCTATAAAAATTAACTGTGAGGAGTGCACTTGATAAGTAGGATGTTTCTAAAAGCATTTGCTGATGTATTGGAGCATAATTTGCTGGGATAGACTTGCAATTCAGCACCATGGTACAGCCTGCAGTGCACTTGGGTGATGTTTGCAGGCCAGGCTGCCTGCTGCTGGCTGGATGGGGAGGGTGAAGCAGAGGTAGGTGGGGGTCACTCCTAACAGCCTACCAGCTGGGTTTGTGATTGAAGTCATCCAGGATGCACTTAACATCAGCTACACAAGGAACAGTTGAAAGAAATCGGAAATTTGGGCAGAGGTTTATGTACGTGTTGCTCTATGATGAAAATATTTGATTTGGGCAGACTGCAATAGAGGTTTACCACTGTTCTGTACTTTACTGTATGATTATTCTGGCAGGTTGCCATAGCTGCAGGTGCCGAATAATCAGAGTTTTTCATTTTCCATGAGGACTCAAATTCTTTGTCTAAAGAAAGGAAATTTTTTTTTCTGTCACTTGCAGCAGTAGTTTACATCATCATTACTGAAGAAGCAAGAAGTGATTCACCAGTACCAAGTGTAACAAATATAAAGACAGTTAAGAAAACTGTCTAAACTATATAGACTAATGGAGAGGTGTGATTTTACACTGTCATATTTCTACTCTGTATTATTTGCAGGACAGAGTTGTATAAAGATGCAAGGCCTTTTATTATGTTATTTTCTTCATACAATGTTTTTTTCCAGTTCCACGTTGCACTAGTTTAATGAATAGTTCTTGTTTCTGAAGCTCATTTTGTACTATGGACAGTGACAGAGCCGTAATGATAACAGCCTTCTTGAAATCATCACTCTGTCACAGTTGCCTCAAGGGAAACATTCTGGATCAGTGACTAGGGAGGGAATTTTACCATCACATTAACCAGAAAGTCACAACCAGTTTGAATTTGCACTAATGTAAATCAGAAGTGAATCAGCTGTACACCAGTGTGATTTCAGTGCCAAGCACATTGTTAATCTATGTTTCTCACATTGGCTGCTCTAATGTGCTCACTTATTTTCCTGTTGTAGTAAAATAAATCCACATTTCTCTGGGAAATACTTTTGTATGTACGGTTACCATGCATGTTATCTTAACTCATTACATGGATAAAATCAACAGCTAGTCTTTTGCAGTTTGTTTGCCCTGAGACGGGATATATTTTTACCAGCATGTTCAAGATATGTTAAAGTAAGCAGTCTCGAGCAGATATAAGTCAAGTCTGTGCTCCAAACCAATTCAAGAGACAGGTTTTTAATCCTTGATATGGTGTAGTTTGTTAAAAAGAAAACATAATAGTAAGCTTTAGGTGGATGGCTAGGAGTATTTTGCTAAAGTAGAAATGATCGAGAAAATAACTGTTCAATCTCTCCAGATTTTGTAGAACAAACAATGGTAGAAATACAGACATTTTATTTTCCTTTGCTTGTTTCACTAGTTTTAGACTGCTGACTTAGATGAGACCATATTTTGTTAATATTCATGAAAGAACAGGATCAAGCTAGATTTCCCTTGTAAAGCAAACTTCACTACTTGTAGACCAACAAAGCCAACAGGACCTTAGTGTGGATGGTGATACAATAACCTAGCCCTGCAGAGATTATAAAGGTAAAAAAACCCCCAACCAACCAACCAACCAAAAAAACACAACCAAAATTCTAGTTCTTGCCACACTGAAATAAGGAATAAAAATGAGCTGAAGGGGAAAATAATTTGCAATAAGAAAGCAATTTCAGTTTCAAAAGTTTTGTTTGTTTTGACTGAGTGATCTCATTTCTTTTTAATTATGAAGATTGTATTGGTGAGTTTCTCCTAAGCATTTTGCATCCTACAATGTATTTCAGATGGGAACCTGAGTAATCTTATATTGCCTATGTCTGAGGTGTGAACTGTCTGCCTTTTTCTTTTTCTTGAATCAGCAAATGCTAAACACTAACTTACTAAAAGTGAGTTTCAGACTGGAGAAACCAGCCCCATCAGTCCCATGCTAATCAGGCATTGCCCCTGCTTGCTTGCCTCTTGCAGAGCCCCACTGCTGCTTACCTATGATTGGGTGCAGAAGCCAAGCACTCCATGTGCTGTTCACATTCCACAGGCAGCCTCTCACACATGGAGGAACTGAGCCCTTGCTTTGGCTTGGAATTCACCAGATTTCCCCACTTTTTAAAGTCTAGCTGTGGTGGAGCTTGCTTCTTTACAACTTTGACTTCACTGACTCTTTTCCTTGGTCCTGAGAAGTCTTGTATTTTGTCTCAATGATACTGACTGCTCTTCCAACTGCACTGCTGCTCCCTGCAACATTCCTTAAGAAGCACTGCTTCTCTGAGTCTTTGATCACCAAGGCACTCCCCTCCCACTGCCTGAACTCTAGGCTTCTCAGTGACCTGGCTACAAGTGCCCTGGACCTTGTTCAGCTCCAGTTTCTGCCCGTGACAAGTGTCTAAAGTTCCCTTCTTCAGATGACTGAAATGGTACATTTTCTTCACAAACCATCTCATTGGTGCCAAATGCCCCTGTCTGTGCACCCTAATTGTAAGTGCTACAGGCCTGTCAAGTCTTGCATGTCTGAAACTTTGCACCTTGGGAGCTCTGAAGTGGAAAGAAACAAGTTTGTTATTAATGGACTCTGCTTTCCCCTCCAGAGCTGATTCTTCTGGATGACCTACTGCGGCATTTCTCTAATCTTCTGGCTTGCCTTCACCTCTGGTTTTCAGACATGTGAGTCCATCAGTTTGACTGGTACACGTTTGAGAAACTATGGATATTTCTCATCAAGCCTGGAAAGGAGGGCAAGCAGGCAATGAACTGCAAGGGTGTAGGAGGAGGAATAGGGAAGATATCTTAATTACTTATGTTCAGTAAAATGAGGGAAGGGTGTATTTTATCAATATACCTCTTATTGTTCACGCTCTGTGTTTTGAGATACAGAAATTTGTATGGTATCATGTCTGCCCAGGTGTCATCAGGTGATAGACTCATCCTGGTGATCCCCTTTTTCTGTATGCTGGTGAAGGTAAAAAGGTAAAGTCCTTTGAAATTCAGAGGGGACTGACTACATAGCAACAGGAACAGAGCACCATAAATCAATCTTTCTTCAGGAAAAAAAATCCCTGCAGACTTCAGCCTGCTACAGAGGGAGCATAAATATCTTTTAAATACAGGAAGCAGATCACGTTTCTGGAAGAAACTCTGCTCTCCAGAGTTTAAATGTTGCGGATCTTCTTTCACATGAAGCTAACGTAAAGCTGGGCTAAAATTGTTATAAGTGAGATCAGGCCCTTTTTTGTAGGGTGAGATATTTATAAACAGCTTTGTCTTCAAACAATGTGGGCCATCCGTCATGTGTCTCAGCCTTAGAAAGTAGTGCACGGTTCTGAGGAGAGGGACTGGAGTTTAGTTTACTTTGAAGGAAGCAATGTTAAAAGAAAAACATCTTCTTTGCTCAGCGAAATCATTCTGATTTCCATGGTACCACACCGAGCATGCTCTAAGGGGATTGTTTCTCCCCATTAACCTTAAGCCAGTGCTGCTGCTTCATCAGCTGCGTGAGGGCTCTTATTGCCTCAAATATATTAAGCTACATATTTCTTCCTGGAAAGCCCAGGTCAGCTAAGAAAACCAAAGGAATTCAATAAGTTAAATTTTGGAAGGAAGTGTGTCATAGCCATAAAAAAAGAACTCCCTACAGAAATATACTTCCAGCAATAAACTCTGAATGAGCTGTAGGAAGAGATATTATTTATTAAACGGATAAAGAAACAGTGAAAATTAGGTAGTGCCATAGGGCGCTTTGACTGGCAAAAATTGGTTAGAAAATAGAAATTCAAGTATTTGAAAATTGATATTCTAAATATCACTTCTGGAGAAACTGTAAAGGAAAGTTTGGCCACCAAATATTTTATGACCACCACTAGGGTAATAATTGTGTTCTACCGTGCATGGTAGGCTTGGGGTGTTCGTACCAGCAATCTGGCTGCTCACAATTACTCTGTGAGATGGTGTTTCTTGCAAATGGGCAACTGTTACGTGCACTTCCACCACTTTGAGATTCAGCCTCACGGCTGCCCCTCCAGAGCAGTAAATCATGGACCAAAATTGTTTTGCTTTCTGCAAATAGACGTTGTCTGTTTAGGCCTTCAAACTTGTGCATGCTTGCAATAACTTAAAGTCTGGCTTGGCTTGATTCTCTCTCAAAGCAAAACACAAACTAACCAGCTTCCTTTCTGTTAGTTACAGTTTACTGTTTCCTGTAAGTGTGACAATTAGCAGCACTCCTAGAAAGAAATCCTGAAGGTTACCAGGACTTTAAATAGTAAATGTGATAATCCTCTCATATTTATACTTTTCTTTCTAAAAGGAGATCCTTGAGTCTCTGGTAGCGTTCTCATTTTCCACACTGAAAGTGTGAACAGTCAACTAACCTTCAAAACCAGGTTCACAGAAATGAGCAAAATAGACTTTTGGTGAAAGAATGGAGTAAAAAATAGGTTGCAACCCCCTCCTCAAACTTGCAAGTAAAACTGAAGCCCTGGGATATGTCTCCTCTGTTCTTCTCTGGGGAAGAAGATCTTTGTGGGAACAAAGCATGTGAGATGTAAAATAAGCAGATATACTGCCAGTATATGTTCTGTTGAATATTAATATGTATCTTTTCACATGAATAATTTTCTCCAGGATTTTATGGAATTAAATATGCTGTATTTGTATTTATCTTTTTTTTTTCTTTCCTTTTTTTACCATGGCATAAAAAGTCATTTCAAGAACTTATTGCTTTAATAGATTTTATAGAAGCTTCTACAATGGAAATATTATTTCTTCTGTTGCATCATACAGTAAGCTTTAGCATATTTTTATTTTCTTTTGCACTACAACTTTACTGCCTACAAAATGAAAATAGTGTGTTGCCTCCTATGAAAAGCAGTATACATGGAGCAATATAAAAGACCAAGATATTAGTTGTCTTCCTGTTTTTATCCTTTCTGACGCAAGTGTTCAGCTAAATATAAAGTGCCATGATAGATTGTTGCCATAGCTGGAGAAAATGGTGATAGAATCAAGGGTTTCTTTTAATTTCTTCTTCTTTGTCAAGCCAGAGTCTTATTTTTATGATGGCACAGGGATTCCAGCTGGTTGGTGCCCTTGCCTGCAGTGTTGAGTCCCTTTAGGCTCAGCATGTAGGTGTAGAAGTTCCTTTGTTTTAGCTTTTCAGAGGACTGTGCACCTAGTGTTGTCCTGACTCTGATCTGGTGTTTCTTGGCAGCCTTGTCCCTTAGCTTCTCTGTTTCTTTTCGTGTTCGTAGTTTATACTCAAGACTTTGCAAATAGAGAAACCTTTCTGCACCCGTGTCTTTGTTTAGGGAGACCTGAGTTTGCCTGTGGGACAGGGGGGTCCTTGTGCTCTCTGATTCCATAAGAGCTCTCCTGAAACTCTCTGAATTCTGTGGTAAATTATGGGCAACAATTACACGAAACCTTTAGCATGACTTCAAGGAAATGTTTATACCTATTGTAAAAAAAATAATTATCAGTGATACCAATGCAGCATCTGATCACCTAATTGCATATTTCATCTTCTGCTTATATAAATAGCAGCCATGAAAGACGTATAATTAATATTGCAGCTAGGAAAATGTTCTAGCGGTTGTAATTAGGGCTGGATAAATCGTTAACTGTGAATAAATAATCCAAAGCATTCTTGATCCTTTTGGTTTGTGAATCAGTTAGGGAGTTCTAATTTCTCTCTTTTTCTCTCTTTCCCTTTCTTTTTTCCCCTAAATGAGCTCTTACTGGCATGGCAGAAAATATCAAATTTTCATGGTGTTCAAATTAGCTACTTCATGGGGTAGAATTGTTTACCAAAACTACATGGTGCTGATGGGTAAAACTTTCTGAAGAGCATAACAAATCAAAAAACACCATTAATGGGAGGGCACGGATGCAAATCCTCACAAGATAATGTTTTTTCAAGGCAGCTGAAGTAACTTAAGGTGCCATTGGTGTCTTTTTCCAGCATAGAAGAGTGAGCACTGGTCCATTTTTCCAGGGCTTCCCAGGCTTTGAGGTGAAATGGACTCTCTCTTGTGAGTAAGTGGTAGTTAACAGCAGAGACGTGTGTGGTCGAGGTGTGCTATGTTTGGAGTTCAGGTGAACAGCCATCACTGCAACTGGCCTGGATTGCTACTGCTCTGTATTTTATGTTGGCATTTTTACCAGCATAGAAAGGATCCTGTGTGACGTTACAAAGTGGGAGAGTAATTTTTACAATTTTTCCTTGGCTTGAATATCTCTGTAAGGTCCAGGACAGTGAAGAATTTGGCTGTGCCACCACAACATTTGCTTTAGGTCTGGTGCACCCAGATTGCACAGAGGCACTGCACCACAGCTTACTCTTTTTTCTCTACTTTTGTCTTTTAAACTATCCAGATCACCAGTTTTTTAAAGGAAAGGCACACAGAAGGGTACTCAAAATTTACTGAAACTTACTGAAAATACTTCCTAAACTGTTATTGTTCTGCCACAGTGAACCCGTCCCACCAGTGACTGCTCTGAGTGGGTGATTGGAACCACTTAAAAGCAGATATTGCTTAAGAAAAAAATTTAATCTGATAATAGCCAGTCATGAATCCCTCATTTCCCCCAATTTCCCACAAAGGTGAGATTTCTAGCAACCCGCACACAACATTGGCAGAAAAATCATAGAAATTCTGGCTGTCAGTTGGGAGCACTGGTTTGTCAGCAGCATACCTTGAATTTTGCTGTTGTTAAGTACCAATTGGTCCAGCAAAATGCAGAAGGCATACTGCAGCATTCTGTTTGTTGTTGCAATTGCTGATATAAATTGGCTAAGCTTCTAATTACCCAAATACCGGGACTAATAATTTACTCTATTTTCCTTCAGTAAAATTTATTTGAGACCCAGAGGAGTACAAACTCTAGCTACTTAAATGCCAATTTTGAAAGCCAGAGGCTAACTACAAGTACTTCAGCATATGTGTGTGGGTGTCAGAAGCATTCAGGCTCAGCCTTGAGCTGACTATGCTGAGTTTGCAATTTAGCCTAGAGCTTATCTCCTGGTTTTGGCAGAGGTGACAAAATTTATGATCTGTCCTGGTGACATTGGAAACAGCCTCATGAACATGTCTGAGTTGTTTTGTTAGCTTTGCAAATTCATGGCTGAAAAGATCTGGTCTCACCTTGAAGAAAGACTTGAACAGATCACTTTTCAAGGTTCTGTAAAAATACCAAGAGACTAATCATATTTTTTTATGAGAGATTTTAGGCAGGCTATTCTGCAGAGATAGGAAGGATACTGCTATGGTGGTGAGACAGGTGGTGAGAGATGCTAGTTATATTGATCAAAGATACTGAGACAGAGAAAACCAATAGAGTAATCTCTTTGCCTGACCTATGTTCCTTCCTCGTTAATCTAAACCACCAGCACTGCTACATTTGGTATTCAGATATGAATGTTTATTGACTCTGACATGATTACAAGCAAGGAAACGGTTTAAGACGTGACCTTCACTACAGAGGCTGCTGGGTAGTTCAGGCTGAGAGATCCATCATGTGTACTTTTAAGACAGCCACCCTACAACTCACAGTGAGGAAACCCAATGAAACAAATGAAAACAAAATTAAAGCAGGTGCAGAGAGGATAGTTGATATCATCTTGGCTTCCTTCACATTGGCATGTTTAACATTTTTACATAAACATGAATTTGTTGACATATTCTAAATAACATATGAAAAATGTCTGCTGCTGGGTGGGTGGTAAGCTGTACTATGCAAACAGAGGGGTGGCAAAACACAATACCCGAATGTTGTTCAATTGCTCATCTTGTGCTTCTGAGGTGTCTTGTCCTTGCCCTTACTTGTAGTGGGGTGATTGTTTCACATGCCATCTAACACAGCATTACTATTGGCTGGAAGCAAGTTAAAAAATACCACTGCTGACAGCTTTTAGCCATTACTATGATATAAATATCTAATATGCTTTCATGGGAGATTCAGGGGTGTGATGCCCCATATACTTAAAGGTGAGTGTGTGTACGTCAATGAAATTACATGGCTAATCAGATAGGATTTTGGTCTTGATGGTTCCTGGACTACTATAGCATCATGGTCTAGGCTCCTACCTATTCTTTCTGCCCAGCAAGTCAGACATTTCTTGAATCCACCTCATAGGTTCCCAGATTAAATTTTCTTGCAACACTCTGAAAAAAATATGTATCAAATGGTAGTTGTGGTTTTCTGCAGAGGGACTCCCCAATGTTTGCAGATTTTTTTCTGAGTCTATGATACAGGTTTTCCTGCCTTGCTTCCAGCTTCCAAACTGAACCAAGAGAAAATTCATTATGGTTGAATGTTTATGACTTTTCTATATAAAAAAGTTCTAGAGCTGACATAAAAAAAAGCACAGTTATGAACAGGAAGAGAGAGTCTGTAAAACTGAAGGCAGAGGCACCGCTGTTAAATTTCAGCCTATGCAAACGGTAGCTATATTGGAAATCAATAGCAAAACCCCCATAGACTTTGATGGGAGAACAATTAGGTCACTGTTGGTTGTCTTTGAATTCCCACACTGGGCATATCTATTGTTTGCTTGGCTGACATTGTCTTGAGAAACCAGATGCATTTTCTTTGTTCTGGGTTACGTACGTACATAACTGCAGTAATTCTTATTCTAAAGCCTACTTCTAATGGGCTGGAATAGGCCAACTTTTAAATTGTATGGGACTTGTTTGCTGCCCCTACTGTGGTTCAAAAGACTGCTAGCACAGCAAAGTGTTCACGAAATACCTTGCCCAGAGTTAATAAGCACAGTTATTTAAACCTTACTGTGCTTATTGTGAAAAGAAGAAAGATAATATCAGTTTGCCATGAAGATCTGAAATAACCCTCATTTGAGACACTTTTAACACTATCTAGTGGTGACTTCCGCCTGCTTATGTTATCCTCACAGGTTCCTCAGGTGTGAGTAAGAATTGGACCAAGGGTTGTGGATTCGCCCATCTGCTGCAAATCAGGGGGTGTGGACGAGGGCAGATCCCAGAGGCTGCGCTGTGTCAGCTTAAGTACCTCAGCACTGTCAGTTGGGCTGGGGAGTTGAAAGAGTTGACAACTATTTTATTTTATTTTATTTATTTTTATTTTTCTGAGCTGGATCTGCCTGTTTCCTTGTTTGCCCTGCAACCAGATGATCACTAATGGCAGAGCAGAGGAGGGAGTGGGGTGTTGGTGAGGTGGGAAGGAAGGTGGGCTCACCCCCTTTCACAGCAGCCCTAAGGCTGAAGTAGGTTTTATCAAGGATGTAGGAGTCTGGGCACTGCATGGGAGGGTGCAGAAGGACCCTGGTCCCCAGTGGAATGGTCCCAGCTCAAGAGGACTGCTGGTCTGGGCAGAGGCTGAGCAGCAGCTGCTTAGGCTCCTCTCTTGGTGTTTGGTGAGAGCCGAGACATGATAACCTCAGCTGGCCTAACTTGGGACAGTTCAGAGGATTTACTAGGAGTTACTAATTTCAGAGGAGTTGCCCCACCTCAGTGAGCTGACAATATGCCTCTTTTTGGCTGTGTGAAACCCAGCGCTGCTGAGTAGCAGGGGGAAGTGTGCAAGAGAGGGGTGGTGGCCACTTTTGCATGGATGGAATGCACGATCCCACGTGGGATTCCCCCTTTGCTGATCTGATCTAACTGGGCCCTCTGAGCAGGGGGTAAGCTGCAATGCCTTCATGTTTTTTCAAGGCAAGGCTTTGTGGTTGGCACTGTGGGTGCAGTTCCATGGGGGTGAGACTGAATGTAACAGTGTGGGTAGGCTGCTGGGCTCTCATCTCTCTCATGTGCATGTATTTATTGTTTTCCTTTGTGCCTCAGGTTTTTTGCATGTTCTGGGTGTTTTTTAAAGCTCACACAAAGCCTTGCTCTGGCACTGCATTGGAATTAGGAAAGAAGATAAAAGAGCTTCCTCTGCAAAGATTTGGATAAATGTGTCTTGGTGTTTTTTATTGCACAACACCCTCTTTTCTTTGTGCTCGTTTGGAGAAGTTGTTCTTCACTTCTCCTCTAAAATGCTTTTGTGGAGCATTGCTGATGCAGAATGGTTACCACGTCCCCTGCAGAGGGGACTGATTGATCCCTACATATACACATATATAATTTGTTGAGTGATTCTTCACAATAAGAGGCACTTTGCAGAAGAAAATTATTATTACTATTGTACCATTACTTCACTCCTTTGGAACAAGGCCATTTTCCCCCCACAAACTATCAGCATTCCCTGCTAGACAAATAGTAGTGCCGATACTCTCAGTATGAGTCACTGGACTGCTGCAATAGAAAGGCAGCTCATCCTCAGATAAGAGGCACATTACCAGCCCAATGCGTCCAGTCACCACTGACTCAGAAACTGGAATCCCCAGGTTGCTTTTGAGTCCACATTGGTATGATTCTGTCACTATGCTGCCTTAGCTTGCCTGAGTTTTTCACTTATGATGATGTCAAAGCAGGACCTGTGTGTCTCCAGCGGACTCTGAATGACTACTCTAACCCATTATCTTAGTGAAAATAATTCTAGTCTAGGGGCTTCCTAAGTTCTGTTGGTACAGAGCCATCCCATGGGTGAAATGGCAACCGTATAGCATGAGAGCCATGCTATAAAAGTTAATCTTGAAAGTCATACTTTTACATCTGCTTGTATAAACAAGTGTTTGTTCTGAAGGTGCCAGTCCCAGTAGTGGGATGTCCGTGGCAGCAGCTTGGTGTTCTCACCCCCAGACATCCCTCGCTGTCTCCTGGAGCCTCTACTGAGTCCTGATAAAACCTCTAAGGAATTATCTGCAGACCATCATCAGTCATCTAATTCTCTCAAGGATAGGCACAACTCATAAGCAATTCCTGGGCCTCATTCAGAAACTTCACTGGCTCCTAGTAGCTTGTAAGCAGCTCTTTTGGAAGAATTTTGAGTGCGGATGTGTTCCTTGGGTAATCCTGCAGCAGTAGCATCTGCTTTAATGTATACAGAGGAATATTTTTAGATCTTTACTTCCTCCTGACTTGCAATGACCAGGGCTTTGACTGTTGTTAATTTTCAGCTGCCTTTTGTACTTGGGAAGACTGTGGATTGAGCTAAACTGGGAGAGCAAAAACGCTTCTCTGAGGGGTGCCTGCCTTTCTCATTGTATTCTCTTTAGTCACGGTGGCATATGGGAGTGTGCACTTTGTCCTGGAATGGCAGGATTCACTGCAGTTCAGTGTGCTGTGGTGTCTGAGCCGTAGGTGGCAGTAATTGATCTGTGCCCAAAGGCCTCGGCAGGCAGCCGTTTGAAGACTGAGTAAGGGTACCTGTGCATGTTTGCCTCCTTTGGGGTGTGATAAAGGACCACATCTCTGCATCCAGAGCCTTGTACAAGTATGTAATGGAAACTACCACAGTGTATAGAACAAGCCTGTTCTGAGGAGTATGACACACTGCTTCTTGCCAACCAAAGTGCTGGAAGGTTTGAAAACTCTTGAAAACCATATCGTGCAATCAGTAATAAATATGAAACCTACTTGCCCTTAGGAATTTGGCTCATTTCAGTACCTTGATTTAAGAATCAGCAATAAAAGAGAAGAGGCTAGACCTGCAAGGTGGCACAAGTCAGTGCAATTTCACTGAAGTAAGTAGAGCTGTGGCAATGTGCACCACTGAGCCATCCAGTTCAAGGCCTTGAAAGCGTTAAGTTGATGGATATTCACTGCTGATGGCTGATTATTATTGGTACACCTTGGTACAATGCCTCTGAAGTGCAGTGCTCTATCAATTCAGCACATTACGTGAGCCTCAGGCTTGCTTCACTTTTTCCAACTTTTTTTGGGCACCAGAATTCACTCTCATTTCACAGTTATGTAAGTCTGGAATAAAGCCCCAACACACTGGCAGAGCTACTTCAGGTACCAGTTTGTGCAAACAAGCGTTTGTCCCAGTCTAAAAGTACTTGCTAGTTTGAGAAATTGGATGCTTTTCAGGTTATTTTTATTTCTTTCTTCTCTTTCTTTTATTGCTCACTCGTTACAGCAAGAGGGCTAGCCACACTTAGAGTATATACAGATGTAGATGCCTCCATCTCAGATTCCCTGCAGGCAAATGATGATAAATGTGGGGGACAAGAAAGATGGCTTTTAGAGAATGACCTTAGGAAACAAAATCTGCAAAAAATAGTTGCTGTGCCTCATGTGTTTCATCTGTGAATACCCAGGAAAATGAACTGAAATGCAAGTGGGAAATGCATCCATACCTTTGGGTAGAAGAAACTAGTTTTTGCACAGCATGTGGTTCTTTGGGGCCAGCTTTCTACTGATGCATCGATGGATTTCTCCATTGAAAAGAGAAAGAGGTCATTGCAGGAAGATAATTTAAGTGAAATATCAAATGTGCAGTAACTCTTTTATTGCCTAGTAGTCCTCATTTTTCTTATTACCTGATCTCCCCTTGGCTTCAGAAGCAAGTATCTTCTGAGGTCAGTCTCCATTACACAGCACTTGGGTTGTTTGTTTTGTTAACTGTTTTCAAGACTTACCTCTTCTTTTTCTTTCAGTGAAATACCTTTACATTGTATTTGGCCTGATTGCCTTTGGCATTGATTCTGAATGGTACTTGATCTAGCTGGACGGTTGCATTATTGAATATTTATATAAAGAACTGACATTTGTTTCATTAGTTCCCCAACTGACTTTGGGGTTCTGGAGTAAACCTATTGCTGCCTTCCAGAGTTTCTTCCAAAACGTTTTTATGCACACAATTTCTGAGGCTCTCCTTGTCAAATAGGAGAATGAAAAAATGAAATAACTACTGACAAAAGCCTAGCAGAACTTTCAGTTTGAAAACTTGTTTTTATTTAGGAGGACAGTTGTTCAATGCAGGTTAGCTATGCACATAAGGAGATAATTTTACCTTGCTCTTAGCAATGGAGGCAGAGACACCATCATTTTCCTGTGCTCCCTTTGATCTCTGGTCTCACCTGAACATTTAAAATTTCTGCAAGCTCTGCTGTTTTCTGACTGCCATTTCTTTCTGAGTTGAGGATTGTGCTGAGACAAAAGCACATTTGAACCTTGTGGAAACTTCACCTTTTTCAGAGGGCAAAGAGGGAGGGCCTGAAAGTCATGTTGAGGGGTCTTGAAAGTAGGAGAGAGAGAAATAGTAGTCAATAAAATGAAAGCCTTTTCTGACCTTCTTTTTAGCTTGTTTTTGGTTACCTTGACTGGATATAGTCTTGCTTGCCATTGGTCATATAGATTGCAAGCTTGCCTTCTTTGAATCCACGTCACTTTACATGTGTCTATAGGAACATAAATTCCATCTTCTAGGTAATCAATCTCAGCTTGTGCTGGGCTATGAGAAATCAATAGAGGTAGTTCATAAATTAAACTGGGGAAGAGCTACTCTGAAAAGGCATCTCTGAGTTAGTAACCTTAACTTCTCTTTAAAGTCAAAGAAGAAGAGTTTTCCTTTAATGTATCCCTAACTGATTAGATGACTCATTCCCTAAAACTATTGATTTCTCTCCAAAGCTTATGAAGAGAACCTAGCTTAGCTTAGCTCAGTTGTAAATGTATGTTGACAGATGCCTTAAGGTCTGGTGAATCCCACTCTTGATAGCTCTAAGGCTGCAAAGGGGAGCTGAGGATACTTACAGTTTGTAGGAAGTGCCAAAACCAGATTTAGAACAAGGGAATAGCTGTTGAAATTAGATACAACTGACAAATCAGCCTTAATTCAGCAAATTGCTAGTAACATCACACTCAGTACTAAAAGAACATGATGTTTCCTGCACTCTGTAGGCTTTTTTAGACATGGGAAAAATTCTGATATAGCATAAAAGTCTCTGTCACAGAAGACTGCATATGGCTGATACCTTATATAGTTTTAAAGGAAATTCCCGTGACCGCATTTGACCCTCTTTTTAAAAAAAAAAAAAGTGCAATCAGCATCCATATAGTTGTGCACCTGTCTATTATCATGTGCTTTGCATATGATGAAGCTGATGAGCTATGTTAAAATTGGCAGGATGCAACTTAATATTCCCGCCAAGACAGGAGTAAAAATAAGTTGTCTATAAAATACATGCTTTCACTTTAACAGACTTAGTTCAGCTATGGCATAAAACACCCTTCAGAGTACTGAATAAAATGGTAATTTCAGTGAATACAGAAAGAGTACCAGAGTGTGGTACACTTGCTTAGTACTTCCTTCTGGGAAATAAACATTGTTGTACACAGTTCGTTTTGATAGCAGCTCATCTCATTTATTCACCTGAGTTTCATACAGTTCAATTTTAATTCTGCAGAAGGAGAATATTACAATATAAAGGATGGGATCCAAGCTACTGTTTGACTACACTGAAAATCATACTATACCTCAAATAACAGATTTTTTTTGTACTTATTGGTTCTTTATATCTCAGTGAAAAGAGTAGATTACGTGAATAGTTCTCTTAATTCATAAACTAGGGCCAGAAGGCCAGAGCCTTGTGGCATTGAGTATCTAAGACCCAGTCTGACAAGATTCATACCTACAATTAACAGGCACTGTGCACAATCCTGTTGACATCTCTGGAGACAGATGCCCAGCATACAGTCAAGAACCTGTAAAAGTCTTTGGCCAGCCAGAGTTTTAAGCTTTCAGATTGATAAATGTATATTTTAAAAGCAGCACTGAACCTCACAAAGGCTGGGTTCTAGTTTCCATTCAGCTCTAGATCAGGTGTTATGTCACCTGGCAAATGAATCATATCCCTGAAGTATGCTGTTTGACTAAATTGAGCAAATTGAATGTCCAGGATAAATTATACTCAAAATACAGCAGTCGCTTCTATAAATGCTTTGAATTTAAGTAGGAATAGGTCACATGTAGGAATCAATTGGCCATTTATTTGTTTGTTTATTTATTGACAGGATTGTATTTTTGGTAGTGAAGAGTAATCCATACAAGTAATGCAGCACTTCATTGCATTTGACAATTATTTTATTTCTAAATGTTTTATCAAGTCTTCTTGCAGCTGCAGAATTTCTGGCTGAATGCTGAGGACACATCTGGTCTCAGCTACTGCAGTTAGTAGTGTCATTGTCAGAAAAGAAAGAGTGGACAAGTACATATTGCTAGTGTCAGGCTAACATTTTGGGATCTTTAACGGCATGGGATCAGGAGGAAGGATACTAAGAAGGATGGATGACTAGAGACAAAAGTAGGATCTGAAACTATATCAAGGAAAATACAAATGTGATTCCAGGTCTTTGTGTAAGAGTTTCATCCTGGAGAGGAAAAGAGGATCTAATCTCACCTAATGTTAGGCAACTGCAGTGTAGGTGCCTGCCTTTGGGATAATTTTCTTCATAAGTAGAGAGAAAAAGGGCTCTAAGGGTCATAATTGATTTTCCCTGTCCTACCATCTGTCTTAGGACGAGATTGATCACAGCTGCCTGTTTCTCCATTGACTACAGAGAGACCTTGAAGGATAGTTGAGGTGTACATGTCTACACTGCAATACTCCACAGTTAAGGGAGGTGAATACTACCACTGCACTTCTTGTCCTGAGACCCTTCCCTATCCTTGCAATTGAGTAAGGTAGCAATGTTCATCTACTATGAAGTACTTTCCTACAATTTTCCTAGTCCTGATGAATTTTCTCTAGCCAGCAGGTGACATGAAAAAATGCTTTCAAGAGGCCCAGTTTGAATCAGGTACATAACTTAAAGCCAGGCATATATTTAAATTACCTGTTGAAGTGATATCTCATTGATTTAGACATGACTTATCCACCTTTAAGCAGACTGTGGAACAAAACACTCAGACTCCAACCTATCAAACACTCATATGTATAAAATACTGCGTTATAAGTAGAATGATTTCAAATTGTTACAAGCAGTAAGTGGATGGTAGTTTTATCTATTATGGAGGAACTGTTGGAACCAATTGTCCAAAGCTTTTGTTGTAATCACGTTACACTATTATTTTCTCTGAAGGTGGTAATGAGGATGAATAAGACAATAATGCAAACCCCTTTGAAAATGAAAAATAACACATAAGATCATTGATTCTATGCCCTTTATTTTAGCCTTTGCAACCAAGGATCTAAATCTTCTTCCTCTTCTTTCCAGTAGCCTGTCTCTTTGCACCCTTAGATTTATTGTTTCCTCAAGTTCATAAATATCATGCAAGTGGTAAGGATTGTAAGACAAGAAAAATCACTCTATCAGGTGAGTTTACATCATTCCTCCTTGTCACCCTTGTGTTCACTTATTTTCATCCTTAATGGTCTTGTTTTCCCTGGTATATAAATCAAGCTACACAGACATATAAAATTAAGTGTAGGAAAATACGCTGTTTGCTTTATTGCCTCATGAGGATAGGCTACAGAGGTATTTGATGCTACTAGAATCCAAGGAAAACTACCTGAAAAAGAGTTACCTTTTTGTGGAAAATTTTCTTGATACTGTTTGTGCCTTCTAAGCTACATCTTTGAAAAGAAGGTCAGTATGATCTTGTTGCTGTTGTATTGGCCTGCATATCAGTGAGTACCTTGAACATGCCAGGGGAAGCTGACAGATATTAGTCAAAATCCCTTAACTTCTGTGTCTCTTTCCCATCAAAATACTTGCCTTTTAAAAGGTCCTTGTATTTCACACCAGTAAGACTTCCTATTTTGAGCTACAATTATTTTGCCATGGCATTTTTCATAAGAAATTTAGTGGGCAATCCTGGAGAGAAGGGACATCTTAATTTATCCTTTTTACACATGAGTTTTCTAGTCAGTAAGTTGAGTTAGAGTGTAAAGTTCTGCTTTTGAGGTAAGTGCATTTGATTGCTTAAAAGAGCTGGCAGGTTTTCCTACTCCTTTCCATTTTATCAAGTGGAATGGTGTTTCAAACTTAGCTTGAAAACTGTTGGTATGCTTCCCAGTTCACTCGTTTGAACAGCCTGATGGTGTTGCCTACTCATTTGATTGTAAGCTCTTCCTGACCCATTTGCTTTTCTTGTACATTTAAAAGCACTAAAAAGAGCAGGATCCTGATTCTGGTGGAGGCCCTTGGGCATTGCTACATTAAAATCACAATAAATGTTCAACTGCTGCAATCCTTCAGGCCACAACAGAGTAGGTCATGTATTTGAACTGAGGTAGGAAATGTTAAACGACACATTGATTTGGAAATGGTATTTGATAGTCTCAAAACACAGGACTGTGTTTCAACTGGTGTAAGTCATAACTTTTTGGAGGTCAATGAGTCTCATACTGATTTAACTATTACTATCCATTTGGATAGCAATGGCAGCTAAACATTTTTCTACTACAGATAATTCCTCTTCTACATGATTTGAAAAGGACCAAAGCTTAGAAGGAAGGAAGGGTAGAGATGATAAAATAACGTAGGCATGAGAAATCAAAGCATGCATCTCAGAGGGAAAACATGTTGAAGCTGGAGTACTCAAGATTTGTGCTCAGGTTTGGGACAGTCAAATTAGAGGAAGACAAAAGCATGGCTGTTTAACTTTGTGCAAATCATTGGATATTTTGTATACAGAGATCTTGACGGCAGCACTCAAAGAATATTTGTTTGCTTTCGAATGACTTTTAAGAAATTAATGCTTTTTTGCATTGTTAGTGCCTAACTATCATTGCATGCTGTTCTCTTGGGAAGCTCACTCAGCTTTGTCACTCACTGGCTTCGATTTGCCTTCTTTGGTTTGTTTATTTAAATTCTTTAATTTTCCTTTTTCTGCTGGGGTGAACTTCATGCTTGTGCTTCCTGGTCCAGGATACTGATCTTTTATTTACACACAGAAAGCTGTGGCCACATAGGTGCAGGCTCCATGCTCCATCCTGGCATTTTGGTTTTGGTCACCACTTTCCATTATCCACATACCTCTGTCCTCTTAAGTTGACAGTGCCAGGGAGCACCAGTTGTGACAGTAGTTTCTGCATCTTGACCACCTCTCTACTTTGTATTGGATTGACACTACCAGTTTATTTAGGGCAGAGCTTCATATAGGCACACAGCAGTAAAAATATGTTCAGTTTATTTTTCTGGAGCTGTGACACCAGATAAAAGAACCTGTAAGCCCATACAGTCAACCATAGGTCCCTCCTTTGATTGAGAGGTGCTGGTACAGTCAGCACCTGGGAAGCTGACTTGCACTGTTCTCTCTCCATACTTTGCTGTTCTGATTATTTACTAGACTTACACAGTTCTGTGGATAAAACACTGAACTGAGATCCAAGAGACACAAGGTAACTCTTGCCTCAGCCCTAGATGTTCCTTCTGATTTTGGAGAAGTCAGTGTCTCTGTGACTGTTATGAGCAAGAACTCTGCCCTGACTTACAGGAGTGTTGACAGAGGGTAACTTGTTTCCAGGAAACAGATCCTGCTGGAATTGTGCATTGGTTGAGGTGCAGGAAAGAACAAATAAGAGGGAAGGCAGAAACTGCTATAAGGGATAAGGTGAACACACAGGCCCAAGTCAACCAGGTTACATCACTTGGTTTTATAAAGATAAATTGATTAATCCTTATGAGATGCTGAGATATTTAAAATCCATTGAAAATCCCAAATATAAATACACTGAATAATGGAGTCTCTGCTTGCACTTCTATGAAAATCCCTGCCAGTTTTGGTGGTTTCTCGTCTTTTTTCATTTTTTTTTTTTTTTAACTAAACCTAGTGCTTACCACAGTGCAATATTTGGAGATGGGAAAAAAAGATTGAATTTGAATAAAGCTCAGGTTGAATTTTTGGCTATAAGATAGACTGAGGTGAAACTTAATTTCATCCTTGGAAGCTAGTCTAATGGCCATTTGCATTGTGGGGGCACGATAGAGAGTTTTTCCCATTCAGAGCTTTTTTTTCTAATATATATTCAAATGTAAGAGCAACTTCTCATTTTAGAAATACACCCAGAAATAAATAAGTCCTATTTCACCAGTGCAGTAACAGAGCAAGGTCTGGGGAGTGAGGATTTACATTTGCAGTTCTCCATTTGCTGCTTTTGAAGGCGTCACCTTCACACAAAGCATCAATCTGTTCCACACTGCAGAGGCCAGAATAGCCTTTGCTACCTGCAAAACACACCATGCTTCTGATGATATCCCGTTTCTGCACTAATCAAAGTTCTTGACACAGACTTCTTTAATTGCAAATGAAATTTGAATTAAAATGGATGTTTCATTAGTTCCAATCTCACTGATTTAGCCTATGACAGGATTCCCTCGTTTTTTGAAAGCGCTCAGTGTCCTTTAGGCTCTTAAATGAATGAGTCATTTTTCCACAAGCACTCTTCAATTAGAACGCACAGTGATGGGGTGAGTGTTGTCTGCATTTTTCTGAACATCCAGCCAGACACACATGAAAAAAGTCATCTTCCTGACTGATGGGGAAAGCAACTTTCCTCACATACTTAGTTTATACTTTTGATGGTGTTTCTGGGACGTGATGTACATAGCATAGCACACTGTGACTTGCATCAGTGGCTTAACTCTGGAGCTCTGCAAATGTGCCAAAGTTTTTGTAGCATAAACAGATTCTGCAGGTGGATGCCCGGCTGTAAAGAACTTTTCAAAAGTGCTCTGAAGGCAGGAATAGCCTCATGCTGGCATAACGCAAGCCAGTGCTCTTACACTAAGTAAGGACTTGGGTTTGTAGCTGTTGTATGTCTTCAGCCTCCATAACTCAAGGAACCAAGGGTGGAATAAAAGGCAATGAAGAAAGAGGCCCTTATTCACCCGGCAGCCTGCAGTGGGGAAGCAAAGAAGGCAGGACTGCGGTATGCCCACATAGATGTCGAAGTGATGCCAGGGACTCCCTGGTTTCATTATGCTCTGCCATGCTGAGGAGCAATTGGAATCAACCTTTTTCTCCCACCTTCCCCCCTTATTCCCTCCTTTTCCTTCCCTCTTTTTACTTATTCTCATAAGCAGCTTCCTCCCTCTGTTTGTATCCTCATCTGCTAAAGACCTGCTTGCCTCATCATTTCATCTCTTGACAACTCTGTGTGCACAACACAGTTACCAGGACACGAACACAAATTTGGACTTAAAAAGTGCTCACTGGGTTTGTACTCTGTGCCCCTGAACTCTTGTTGTAGTGCCATTGCAGCTTTTCACCCCAGTGAGCAGAATTAAACAGGGAATGTGAAGATCATTCCTCCTCTACTCTCAGCAGCTGTGTTTGCACAGAACATGTCCACTTTTTTCCTGCTTTTATCTCTTGATCATGTATGATAATCCCATCTGCCCCATGCTTTATTTCACTGTATTGAAGGAAATTACCATTGTTTAGGAATTCCAATTTGCAGAGACAAAAGAGCCAAACCCAAAGAACTTCTTTAGAGAAATCAACATTTCCATCGAAGGTCAAGGGAAATGATCAGACAAATAATCTGTCTCGCTCCATCATGTCCATTTTGCCTTGAGAAGATCAAATAATCACACATACTTACCTTTGACTTCAAACTGGGCTAAGATCCTAATTTCTATTGGCTTTTTTTAGGTTGAGAGTAATTAATTTCTTTGTTGTCATACAAAATAAACTATAAATTCTTACTGAAAGTCTTACTAAAGGTAGAAAGAAGTCCTAGGCCTTCTGGACAAATCTGATCAGAGGAAATGAAAGCAACACAGTTAAAAAAAAAAAAAAAAGAAAACAATCAAAGAGCCTCTCTTTAGAGTTACAAATCCCACATTGATAAGATTACATTTTACTTACACATGTGAATGTTCCTCTTTTGCACTAATACTTCTTTTTTTTTTTTTTTTCAAAAAGTGTTGATCTCCAAGTAGCTCCACCTGAAACATTGGAAATATCTTTGTTCTATAGTGACAAAGAGCTTTACCTTCATGGGAACAGGTGGCTCACAGCCCATGAGCACCTCTTACCTGGAACAGATAAGCCTACTGCACTTATTCACTTTATTTCTGTCCTGATGATGCTAGCATTAAAATACCGTGCATTGGGGTTTTTTTAGTGAAAAGAGGTCAGTTTTAATTGTCATCTTAAATATAGTTGCAAATTCCAGCTGAACATTTGAATACCTGAGACCTGTTTTCGTAAGTCAAGAAAATTTCACAGCCTTGATTTCTACTGTTTTGACACTTTCTTTTATGAAAGTGTCAGTCTCTGACTTGTAGTATATTATTGCTGTGACACCAACACCTATATATTGGTGCTATTAACACTTCCGTTTCATGTCCTCTAGATAAGGGCTGGCTCTTGGAAATCCTTAACTTAGGTTATTTGCCTCAGGATGTGCCTGCAATGCAAAAATAAATAAACCATAGGATTTCTGGCTTTTTAAAGTTGAAATTAAAATCTTAGTTGTCTCTATATGTGACACATTCTGTGCACACCAATTTTCAGTTGAAACTGCATTTGTTATAAGTGTTATTTAATGTGTGATGTTGTTTGAGAGACACAGGAGACTAGAATAGTTCATATTAAATTCCTGCAGGAAATTCCTCTTTAAAATACAAGAATCAGTTCAGATTGTTGCCATAGGTACAGAATTTGGCAATGGCACTTTCTGGCTGACTAGCTCTATGAATTTGTGGTCTGTCAGCCAGAACTGGGAGGGAGAAGTTGAAAGACTGCCATGAGATTCATTGGCATTTTCCCCACTAAAATGGCATGATTATACATGAGAGTACACATTATTACTGCTCAATACAATCAACATCCTGGAGGGGAGTAGAAGATATGCCCTTGCTGCAGAACTTCCAAACAGAGCAGATATTTCTCAGTCTCTGTAGGACACTATGTGAACTATAGCAACAGAAGTTCTCTTAAAAGCTAATTAAAAAGAAAAAAAGTTTGGAGTTCACTGAGCATGTTGCTTTAATCTGACATGAACTTGTGCTGCCATTTGTGCTGCCGTATGTGCTGCCATGGGGTCATGTTCCACCTTGTAACCCTTACTAAATACCTGTGCCTACTGCTGCTGCCTCTTTTGTGGTGACATGAACGTTGATATGATTCATGATGAATCAGAGGAGAGAGCAGATGGAATGGAAAAGTGCCTCACCTGAAAGTACGATCTTGCCCAACAATGGTGTTGGTACAAGGGAGGCACCGAGAGCAAGGAGACAGATAAAGAAACTGCCTTGGCATTGGTTCTGCATTACAGATAATAAAGAAAGTGTACCTCTGTCACAAATATCAGAAAGAGTTTAACTGGTCCTGCTGCAGAGAGCAGTTTGAGTACAAGCTTGGTTTGTCTAGTCAGAAGAGTGGATGAGGAAGAGTCAAGAATCCTCAAGTCCTGATTCTCATGCCAAGTTCATGACTCAGATACACAGAGGTGTACCAAGACCAACAGCAAGCTCACACTTTGTCGTGATGCTCATCATGATTCTCACTATGTGCTTAGTTCAGTATGAATCAGAAGCAACTCTTTCATAGTCAGCAGAGTTATGCTATCATAAAACCATCATGACAGGACAATCAAGTCTTATGTCCATAATTATCCAGTTTCTTTACTTTAAGCATTCCCAACCATTTTAGCAATGCTTTCCACATCTTCCCCATGCCTTGTTATCCTGTCTGGCAGACTGGATGGTTTGATTTTCCCCTGACACCAACCGCTGGTCTCAACATCACTTTTGTGGCTTTGTTTGAGGAGCAGAGGGTTGCCAGTGCTGCGAGGTGGGTTGGCATCCTCCCCCATGTGTAGCCCATGAGAACAGACAGATGATGCCCTAATTGTGATGAGGACAAGGAGGCCTGGTGCTCATTCCTCTGCCCTGACAGGCACTCCAGTGAAAGTCTCTTCATGTTCTCTCATCTGAGTTGTCCTTTTGAACTCCAATTTCAAGAGTTTGAAAAGGGTTTCTGTACTAATTAGTTGTTCACTCCTCTTGAAATTTTCAAACAGTTGACAACACACACACATACAAACAGAAATGCATCTATGCTTACTCATTGCTATTAATAATTTTTTTTTAAAAATATCCTGGGTAGACTGCAGTTTATCAACCTACATAATGTACCATAAAAAGAGAATAAAGTAGTAGTCCTAGTATAAATCTGTTTTGCAGAAAAGTACATTCCTTCAGGCTGAGAGCTGCTGAAATGGCAAGTTTTGATAAGCTTGCATCCACAATTTTTTTTATATATGTCTTCCTCTTTCCACAGTGCTGGTTGTGAGGTTTATTTAACAAAATGTAGCATATACACATTATTCTTGACTCCTTGCAGCCTCCTGTCAAAAGAGTCAGTGTTCATCTCAGAAAATTCAGAGATGCATAATCAGAGCTGCTATGGGGTTTTTAGTCAACTTTTTTGAGAGTTCATTGAACAAATTTTTTGTACCTGGAGGAATCATCAGATGCAACATAGCAGATGTCTAGATATTAGTGTCATCTGCTGCTTTGCCTCAGAATGCTTTAGAGACAAAATACAGTGCCTAGCTTTTTCTTAATTTTTCTTTTCCTTTTTTGGGCAGCTAAAGCTTCATGAGAAGATTGTACCCACCATAGCTTCCCATTGCTGCCAGAAGACTGAAAAAGAAAAGCTGAAGCTAAATTTGGGTGTGCTCTCTCTTTTAGAATACATTTTCTTTCTCAATTCAAGCATAGCTTCTAAAGCATATCTGTGACAAACAAACAAAAGCATCAGCCGTGGCCCTTTCGAAACATTTAGCTGCTTAACAAATTCAAAGCAGATTGACCTGTTTCCCTGTGCTAAAGCAGTATAAGTGACTTGTTAATTTTAATTTCCAGACAGAAGCTTTCTTACCTCTAGAGCCTGATGGATCTGATTTTGATGCCCTCAAGTCAGTAATAATTTTCCCTACATATACTAACATACTATTAAGGATGAATAAGAGTATCACCATCAAGCCTTACGTAAACTTGTTTCAGGCTTATTCAGTACATTTTATTCTGTTCTCTACCCATTCTCATTTCTCTCTTCCCCTTTGACTTTCTGATAGCCCTGTCAGTTGTTTGAACAGCAGATCTTGTCCTCTAGAACAGCTTTTTGCCTTTCCAAATCATTCCAGATGGGGTCTTACAGTAGCGAAAACTCTTGTCAGTCACGTGTTACGTTTAGGTACTATTAGAGAAGCAACACATACTAGTTTTACATCATCTCGAGGTTCCTCAGTGCTGGTTGGTGTTCCAGCATCCAGAGCCTACAGATGTGAAGCTGGCAAGGAGCTGCAGGAGGCTGCTTATGCAGTTGCACTATAATAAAAATAAAAATAGCCAAGAAACTATTGTAGGTACTGAAAACAACATAATGTGTAAAAACAAAAACAAAAACAAACAAACAAACAAAAAACCAAACAAACAAAAAAATCAGAGCTGGTCTGCTGCCTAGAGCCGCAGGAAACTTCACTGGGTAGAGCACTGTGTTTTAGCAGCTTTGTGCAGCTTTCTGTGCCCAGCCCTCCTTCTGCAGAGAAGATCCTTGTTGAATCCCAACACTGCAGTCTGAGAGAGGGAGGAAGAAAGGTGAGGCATGGAGACCTGCGTTAAGTTCTCAGCTGTGTCAGGGATTTACTTGTCACCTTAAATTGTCCTTTATTTATCTTCTGTTACTATTTCCATCTATAAAATAGGGAGAACATGTTTCAACTCCTCATAGAATAACTGTGACAGTAAATCCAAGAGAACATTCAAATACTATTATAAATATTATCTATATTAATACTTATAATTAATTATACTATGAGTAATAATGCCAGTAATACAATTTATGAACGTGGTGGAACAGAGGGCAGAGCTTATAGGGCACAACCCCTGCAGGCCTGTCTTGGGGAGGTGCTCTCTGCTTAAGAGGTCCTTGCCCTGCCCTGAGTGCAATGCCTTGGGCCAGCTTGTGAGTAAGGCTGGCCACTGAGTTTGACTTCCTCAGGAGCAGCCCGTGCAGAGAAGGGTGCTGGGTCACACCTTTTCCTCACCACTGTGCAAAGCAGGTGGGCACCTGGGTTGTCACATTGCTTCCAGTGAAAGGAACTGTGTTCAAGGAGCTAGACAGAGACAGCAGAGCTGAACCTGGGTTAACGAGACTGAGCCTCAGTTTGCATGAGGAGAGATGGATCTGCTCAGGACATATTTAGGAGTATGCACAGCAGCATTATCTCATGTTACTATGTCTTCATTATTTCAACAGTGGCCTGTTTCAACCAGCTGTAAGACAGCACTTCATGAGGCATTAGGCATAATTTAGATTATGTTTCAACTGCCAAAACAAATAACCAGATTAAATGCATTTTCTTTTTTTTTTTTTCCTTTTTTTTTTTTTCTTTTGAGTTGTCTGTGTTCCTTTACTGAGTGGTGCAGTGGCCCGTCAGAACTGTTTTCCCAATCCTTCTCAAGTTTGGTGTAACCTGAAGTAAAGAACGTGTGATCATTTCTACAGTATCTGGGCTTGGCTCCATCCACAATAAGAGCAGATGCAAAATGAGGTGGGAGTTCCTGTTTGGGAAAAAGTGAAAGGCACAGTGCAAAAACAAAAGCCAATTTACAGCTTTTCTATAACTCACCATGGAGTGACATTGTTTTGACAGGTGAGGGGCAGAATAGCTCACTGTATTGAGGGAGATATTTCTGAGTAGCCAGAATATCCCTTTGTAATGTGTGTGTGAAAAAGAAAATAGGCCAGAGGAAGAAACAATTCTCTCCTAGTACAGTCATTCTTGCTCAACAAAACTTAAAAGATAGCATCTACAGGAATACCAGCCTTTCAAAAGCAACAATAATTAGTAGATTACCTGAATGTCACTACCTCATGTGCTGAATCTTGGAAAACTGTCTGGAAACTTGCTCCACATGCTTGCTCATTTTTGGCTTTTATGCTAAAAGTAATTACATTATCAACCAACCAGTAAAACAGGCAAAACCCCATGGTGAATGCCATCATTCCACTGATCTATTTAATGGATGAATGACCTTTTCATTTCATCTGCATCTGACTTGTAAAATAGAGTAAAAGCAGAAAAAAACATAAAAAAAGGGGATGGAGATGTTTGCATTGTTCTGTGAGGCACCATGCACTTTTGACAAAGTTTGCACTGATAAATGCATGTGACTAAATATAGCCCTGCATGGACCTCTGTGCCCTGAAAGCAGCACAACCCTGTGATTGTTACTCTACCAGACTCCACAGACCTACCCATCAGGGCTTTCTATTTTGGGTACTGCACTGCACTGCTTGGCTGGCAAATCTCCTGGGCTGGCTCTTGGGCAGCCTCCCCAAGTTTACACCAGCTCCATGGTGATTTGTAAATGTACCCAAACTCTGAACCAGTGTGACATTTTTCATGCAGGGAAGAGAAGAGAGAGGAAAGACCTATAATGTCTGGCATTTGAAAGCTGTGTACCTTACATCTCTTTCCTTTTCTGTCTACAAGCCTCTTGCTGTAAGACTCCAACAGAAAATGCACTGAGGAAAACTAAAAGATTCCTACAACATCAATAAGCTTTCAAACAGGCTAAAAGAGCAAGGTTATGTGGTTGTCGGGCTGCTCCAGTTCTCCAATGTGCACAGTGGCAGGCTGTCAAATCCAATAATTCACATAAAATAAGCTTCTAGTATAAAATGAAACAAGCAAAAGGAACAAATGATAAAACTGAGGGGAAAAAAACCCCCACCACTTGATTTGTTCTTAACTTTCTCAATTACACAAGTAGTTAAAGTAGCTACAACTGAAAGTATCAAGGCTCAACGAAGACCTTGTGTGTCTGTCATAACCCTCCTGATCAACCAGTGTGATCAACCAGCCTAGAGGACCTCTTTTCCAGCCCTGACAGAGCGAGCGTGTCTCCTAGTGACTGGATCATTTTTCACACTCTGGCCACCTGGGTACCTGTGGGTAGCTGAGCTGCTCAAACTCACATCAGCTGACTTCTGTAATGTTCCCTCTTGGGTTGACTACCTTGGACTTTTACTGCTCAAGCCCGTTGTTGCCTCCGCTCAGAAAGTCTGTCCAGAATAGGCATACAACTGAACAAAGTTGCTGTTGCCCTGGCTCTCCTGGGGTGCCAAGCCTTGCTGCCAGAGTAGTGCAAAAAACTCATTGGTGAGGAACAAAATCAGGTCTGAATCACTTACAACTTAAGCACAGAGAAGCTGGAGGGTATTTGCAATGTTTCTTCTGTGGCCTGCTCATTTCTGAAGCAAAGTACTCAGTGAATTCACAAGTTTTAATGCAGTGTCATAAGGAACATAAAGGTAGTATATTACTTCAAGTGCCAGGTGAAGAGTCATAGCAGAAAAACAAACCTCACCGGACTGTTAGATGTCTCATGATAGGTGAGTCAGAAACATTTTGTTCCCTGCTGTGGTGTTACCAATTTAGCAGGCTGCAAAATGAGAAAATGAAGCTAAGGATGACAAAGAAGAGATAATTTGTGAAAGATGCCCACAGCTTGTCAAGTAGATGAAAGACAAGATACGACAATTAAAAAAAACCAGGAGACACACTATGTGGGTACAGGGAATGTCCAGGTTCTTCAAGCATTTATGAAACTAAAAGTTATCATTCTTTCCAATAGTTTTCAGTGGAAAAGTTGAAGATACATCAGATATAAGCAGTGCCCAGCACCAAATTAAAGACGAATATTGAGGCTTTAGTGATACTCAGTTTGCCTATTTTGTGAATTCTGGTGGGAGAAAGTATTTTCTGCTAGGGAAGTGTAGAAAACAGTGCTATCAGTGGGATGTCACAGCACGGAATGAGAGCAGAAGTTCACAGGTTATTAGGAGGCCTAGGTTCAAGAATATTCACATTTGCTTCTCTCATGTGAGCCACATTTACCAGTGAAATGTGTTTCATGTGTACTTGATCTGAAAAAAGGCTTCATCATCTACCACGTAACCCCAAAGATAAGGAGTTAAATACTGCTTTGGGCCATGTGTGAACCATCAAAAGTAAGTGAATTTGCATTTTGATTACACTAGATAGAGTTCAGTGAACTAAAACTATAAGGTTTGTGAATACTCCTGTGAATTAAAATGTTCTGTATTTCCACTCCTAATGGTGGTCAGCAGAGCAATGCTATATAATAGGCCCACAATGTAAGTTGTGATTGTTTCCTGTTATTTTGCTGTTTCAAACAGAATGCTTTAAAATGAGAATTGGGACATATGAGGCAGAATGGAGCTTAGATTCTAATGGCACAATTTGAAAAGTAACGGAAACAGTTCAATAGCAACTTAACAGAGATCCCTGCTTGAGGAAGGCATCTCCCTGTGGCTCTTGACATTATGGCTTCTACGTTCTGTATTTCAGGAAGGAATTTAGAACAAGCTCAGGGGGAAAACAATTCAGAGAAAAGCCATGAGACTTATTATGGGAAATGAAAAACACATCATAGCAAAAAACTCTCATTGCTCTATCTCCTTTATGAAATAACTTATTGAGGAGTAACAGAGTTACTGTCTATATGCACCAGCCATGAGCACATAGCATGAATGAACTTTTCAGTAAAGTGGACAAAAGTATAACAAGATACATTAACTGAAAGGCAGACAGTTCAAACTAGGAATAAGGCACACATTTTTAACAGTGAAGTAACTGAAACAATGTACCAAGGACTTCAGTGAATTGCCCATTAATGAGAATATGTATAGAATGACCTGGAAATTTTTCTAGAAGGCACCTAGTTGAAACAAAAATTAATTCATGGAAGTTCAATGGCATGTCATATACAGTGGGTCAGACCAGATTATCAAAAATGGGCCTTTAGAGCTTTAAAGTCTAAGAATTAATGGAACATTGAAAAGGTATTAAGAAACTTTCTTCCAGTAGAATGTCCTTAACAAAGATCAATTTCTCCATCTATCAATGGATTTTTCATACTTCTCAGCACTGTCTTAAGTCTTTCCCAAATAAATTAGTTTGGTAGTGGGGTTAATAGTGATTTCATAGTGCATTCTTTTTTTTCAGCCTGCCTCAGTTATTGAAAGATCTAGTGTAAATAAATACAATCTTCTATTCCATTTGACAAACAACCCACACAATTATATCTCATTACAGCATCTTAAAATGGAAGTTTAACAAACATAGTAAAACTGCCAACTAAGAAATGCCAAAACTTTAAAACTGTTTAAAAAATTAGCTCTGAACATTTTTCTATCAAGAGCTAAGTATTTTTACCAAATAATTTTGTTTACAGTTTCTGATTTCAGATTTTTCTGAGTTAGTCAAGTGCAAAAATTCTTGTCAGGCCACGTGGCAAAATAATCTTTACATGCTTTAATAGCTCTGCTGATTTTCTTTCATCTTTCAAAACTTGTCATGTGCTAATACCAAGTCTGGAAAATGTCAGTCCCCGAAAACAAGCCTGTCAAATTAATAGCAAAAAAAAAAAAAAAAGAGGAGTGGTCATGTTAAAAACTGAACTCAGTGATAATTGTAATGGAATTTTGGTGCATATTATCGGTTTGCCTAACCTAAGATGCAGACATTAGGAGACCTGCCAGCAAAAGTTGCCCCAGACATGTGCTGAAGCAGCCCGTCTTTTGATGCCTAGACTGTCTTTTCTCCCTGGCTGACTTCATTCACACGCCTCATCATGCCAATTTACTCCAGTCCTTTCCCCTCCCTTCTCAGCAGTTTGATGTTGCAAGCTTTTTACAGTGAAGAGGTTTCTTTACTGCTTGAACTTTCTGTTACCTGGCAGAAGAAATTCTTTGGGAATGAATACAGTCTCAGTATCTGTGAAACCGCTAAGGGATTAGAGATGTCTTTTCAAGACACTGAAGGTTTCTGATAAAGACCACAGCAGCATTTGCCAGAAGTGCAGAAGAGTATCGATGCCATAAAAAGCTGTGGAAGATATTTTGCAAGTAGAATCTGAGCATCTATGTTAGGTATTGGTTAATGTTGCCCAGGTCGCAGTGAAAAGTGGTGTATGCAATGGCTGTAAATTTCACAGGCTTTATGCAAGTCTACCAACACTGTTGCAGGTGACTTATATGTTACCCAGCATGAAGAATTCAGATTGGGAATATCCATGGTAAAGTGAGATCAGCTGTGCAAGGAAAAAACCACCTTTTTACCTGCTTCTGTCTGCCTCTTCTTTCTCATCTTGAGGTTTTGTGTCCCCTGAAAGACCTTGAGGTGGAAACTGTGGTAGAAAGGTATGGAGCCAGGCACACTCTTGTCTCACTGCCACTAGAAAGAAGCCACTTGGTGACTTTCCAGTAGCTTCTTAGCAGAACGGAACCTACAGCTGCCTTGCTCTACCATAGTCTTATCCTTGGAGATACATCCACTCCCAGGACACCCTGCTTCTGCTTTCTGTTACATTCAACTGGAGTGAACCTAAGTTATTGTCTGAAGTGCATTTCAGTGAAAAAAATAAAATAAAATAAAATAAAATAAAATAAAATAAAATAAAATAAAATAGCCTGTCACAAGTGAAATACTTCAGGAATATTGGTGAAATATTTTGGACTCAAAAGAATGGCTTCATGCCACAGTGAATGAAGGCCAAAACGTCTGTGAATCTCATTTCAGTATCTACCATAAAAGCTGTCAGCCTGGTTATAGTAAAGATGATAATATTATGTTGTTTAATCTTATCTGGATATGTCCCCTCCAGTGGTTTCCTGCTGGTAAACCACAGAGAAGAGAGGCAGTAGTAAGTAAACTAGAGGAAGTGAGATGAAATATAGTATGCTCCTTTGGTTAATAGGGGATTCATGTGAAGGATATTGCTAATTAAAACCAATAGTATTTTCCGCCATCTGGGCTTTCAAAATCAGTGTCAGAGAATACAAAGGATGTTTTGTTTCACTGGATTGCTCGTATCTTAGGAAAGCCACCGGGATGAAATATTAGTATTGCGGTAAACTGTGCTTGTGCTTTAAGAATAACATGTGAAATAGGCACTTTGCAGAGTGTGGGTACATAGTTTCACCCACATAAGGTCCAAATAAAAAGGCGGTTTGGTGTTAGAAGAACAAAATCCACCCTCAACCCACTCCGAGGTACAAGAAACTGCCAAATCGTAGTGGTTACTGGAATAGGAGCTCTTGTGTCCCCAGGCTATGCATGTGTGGCTCCAGGGCTGCTGGATCTACAGAAGCATGGAGTCTGGGAATTTACCTGCAGCACTGACCTTTGCATCAGCCTGTGGATAGCGTGGTGATTCACTGTGAGTGTCTGAAGACTGTGGCTGCCTTGCTGTTGCTACTCACAGCTTTCCTCTGGTGTGACCAGAGGGAGTAGAAGTTGCTGCAAAGATGTAGCCAGAATTTCCTTATAGAGCACCTCACCTCATTAACTGCATCAGGACACACTGAGCAACGTCAGCAAAAAGATTTGTGAGATGACATCTTTATGCATTGGTGAGATCTTGTGCTCAGCACACGCTTACTTCATCTGGATTCTAGGCTTGTGCCCAAGGCTGAGGAAACAAATCTAAACTTTCTTCAGCTTGCCTATTCGTGTGTGCCTTGTGTCAGCAAAACGAGCCTCATCATGTGGCTGCTGGATGTATTCTCCACCTCCTGCACCACTTCCAAGGATCCCACTTAGACCTACTTCCCTAACAGCAAATGGAAAAGTCCACTTTTTTTGTTAGAGTTATTTTTATGTTTTTGGAAACAGTTTGTATGCAGTATTGGAATAATTCCTTGCATATCAACATTGTCTGAAGACTAGCTTCAAATGTGGCTGAGGTAGGTACTTTGAAAGTAAGTATGGATGGGAGAAGTGAAGAAAAGATACTAAAGGAAAAAAGCTGGCACGCATCTTAATCAGAGCTGCCCAGTCTGTGGCCTGTGGAATGTCTTCTGTATGATTTCTCCTTGTATGTTATTTGGCCTGTAGCTGAACTGTTGTAATACACATACCACAATATGCGTCCATATTGTCAAAGGCTGAACTGTCCTGCTGTGACTTATCCCAAATCTGTGGCAAGTGAGTGTCCTTCAATTCAAATAAAATACATGCATACTGGAAGAGTCAGTAGCTGAAGGGAAAGTCAGTCTCCTCCTTTCTTTCCATCCTTTTCAATTATATGTTTATTGTGTTTTAGTTTGGGCAAGGGACTCCTTTTGTGTACTTGAGGCTTGAACATCCCTTTATTAACGCAAGAAGTTCCTATTTACCTCTTTTCACCTGTGTTCTGGTTTCTGGCCCTTTTTATTCTCTTGTTGACTCCCTGAGGGTACACAGATGGTAGCCTGGAAGCCAAAAAGAATGATACTGGAGGAGTGAGAGAGTGAGAAGGAAAAATGTAAGAGAGAAAGAAAAAGTAAGAAAGTAAAAAAAAACAAAAGCACAAAAAAACCCCAGTGATCACAGTGAAATTCCAGACTGTCCTAGCAGCAAAACCAAGACATATCAGTGTGCTGGATCTTGTCAAGATGCAGGTAATAATTACTTTTGGGAATGCAATCTAAACAATATTTAGTGTGTTGGCTGTAAATGTTTAGACCTGTTAAGTAAGGTATCACAACTCCTTCACAAAGTACATTCTGTCAGCTGAGAAATACTTTTTTTTTAATTCATGGGCAATACCACAGTTAGTCTGTTTTTTAATGGTGGACATCAGCCTTGGAGGTACCACCCAGCAGAATGCCTAAGAATTTCTCACATCCAAATGAAGCCCTTTCAAACAGGAGAGTATGCAGAGGGCTAAATTCACCCTATGTGCAGGAAGGAGTTAATCTCACCACTGCAGTCAGTAGAGAGTGAGTAGCATTTTTTCAGGGCATAAGGAAATGCCATGACTTACAGATAAATTGTCAGGGGTTTTTAAGTATAGTGTTCTTTAGGATAGCAGGTGAAACACCAAAATATTCTTGGAGGAAGCTGATTTGCATCCAAAGTGCTTTATAAAACGAGCCTTTAAAAGAAAACAGAGTAAGTATATGCAAATACTGTTCTTAGCATACAAAATCCTACGGCTGTGTTAGCTATTAGTATAGTGCGCTACCACCTTCCTAAGTTTGCACATGAAACGTAGCTAAGCTTATAAAAGAACCATTTAGCTTCACTGACGGTGCGGGCAGCAGAAAATCAGCCGCATCAGAGGTGGGTCGGGCACTACACGGGCAAGTTTAGCAAAGCGGGGTGAGAGCGCGGCCCCGGGGCGGCGGCCCCGCGCTGCTGCCAGAGGACACCTGGCGGCGGCTCTCCCCGAGCCTCGCTCCGTCCTGACGGGGTCTGGAGAGCAATGACTCCGGTCATCCAGCTTTCCTTCGGCACAAGTGATGCAGCGTGGAAGAGGAATGACAGCAAGGAGGAGAAATTCAGTGATTGCTGCAGAGTTCGAACTCCCGAAAGGCAGCCTGTCCTCGGGGTGAGAGGGACTCATCGGAACAAGCAGCCAGAGCGCTCCTGTACTGAGGACTTTGCCAGCACAGAAATCAGAGGCAAGCACTGGCTACCACATTCTGTGAGCCCTTACACCTCTCCCGATTCCCTCCGTTTCCATCAACATTTTCTGTCCTACGGTCGGAATAGTGAAAAATACATTGTTAATTTCATCTGCGGTGTTTTTTTTTTCTGAGGCTCTTTGTCAGGACAATAATAATATTATTCTTGTGGTCATGCTTTGGTACAGAGACAGTCTGCTGCCTAACTAAACTAGTGATTTGGGGTAGAAAAAATAACATTCTAAAATATCATTTTAACCAAAACAATAACACTCAATCAGGCATGCAAACCCTAACTAGTGAATGTAATGTTTGCTAGTGCTTTTAGAGTAAATGTTGATATCTTTAAGTTTGTTCTAATAAGTCTGCATGAACCTATGCTTAAATTTATGATTGTGGACTGTATTTCTAGATGTAAAATGGGCATTAAAGGACCAGTTAAGTGCAATAATCCAAATTTTGGCCTACCCTGGGTGTTTTGGATCTTTGGCATATTTGTGGCAGTTCCTTTCCATCAAAGCCGCCTGCTCTATTTCCAGCAAAAGGTAGGCAGTGAGGAGAAGTTTACTAGGCAGCAGAATACTTGTAAATGTCAACATTCAGCCTGCTCACCAGAGCTGAGCAAACTGGTACAACCAGAAAGTTACATACTCATGACAGGTAGGTACGGGCAGAGGGGAAAGCAAGCAAGAGGACTGGAAAAACATAAAAGAACCCTGAGTTGTTTCTGTAGGGTTCTGTAGGAGTAGACTTTATTCCAGTGATATTGCAGGCCTCGTAATTTGGGGTAGCAGATGGGAGCAGCCACATCAGTCCTGATAACATCTTCTATTTTGCAACCTCTGTGTAGAAGTGAGCCCTATGATTACAGATATGGTTCTTTGCAAAGCTAGCTCACAGAGTAAAAATAGGGAAATTCAAATTCTGAAACCAGCCTTTGGTTTGCTTACCAGAACACATGGAGGAGGTGGAGGAAATGTGGATACCTAGCCATGGCTTATTTGGCAGGCAAACTGAACCTGCTCAGGGCTGCACAACCCAGAGGGAAAGCACCACGCTCCTGATCATGTGCAACTTAAGAGTGGTACCAAGAAGACAGAGCACGCAATTCCAAGGACTCCACTGCCATGTGTTTCATTGCTATTCGGTATTTCCACTTTAAAGTTGTGGGTAAAGCACAGGCACTGCCGGGATGAGGACAGAGCATCCCTGCCGTAAGCCCGGAGGGTCTCAGATGGGCATTCGCTGCGACAGTGCAGAGCCTGGCAGGATGACCGAGAGTCCAGGTGACCCCTGAGTTCCCGCGGGAAGGAGCCACGGGGCTCAGGAGCCCGGGGGCGGCAGAGATATACGGGCCGGTGGCCCGCGGCTGAGCGGCGTTGTCCAGGGTCTTGAAGGCGAAGAGGAGCGCCCGTGCGGGGCAAGGGCGGGTGCCGGGGCGCTCCGCTTCGGCGCAGCTCCGCCGGGGCTCGGGTGGGCACGAGGGGCTGGGGGGTCCGATCCCGCTGAAGGACGGGGCGTTCGGCAGCTCATTGCCGGAGAGGGCCCCTCGAGGGGCCCCCTCGCTCTCTGCCTCGCTCCGTCCTTCACCCCACCTGTTGCTCGCTCCCCATCCCAAACAGGCCGCCTTTCCCGAAGCGTCCCAGCATCGCCTCCCGCGCGCCGCCGTGCCAAGGGCGGGGCGGTGTCCCGGCGGGGGGCGGGGCCTGGGCCTTGCGGGGCGCGCGACAGGGCCAGCGGCCAATGCGGAGCTGGCGCTCCCCCGG
>VXAY01004260.1:1945955-2034166 GCA_013399855.1 Oxyruncus cristatus
GGGGCCGGCGCGCGCGGGTGCGAGTGTCGGCGCTGCGCCCGCCCCGCCCGCCGCTCCCGCCTCCCCGTCCGGCCGCGGAGCCGCACTCCAGAGCCAGCGCCGGGCAGAGCGCCGGGCAGCGCGGGGAAGAGAGGAGGACGAGCGGCACCCGCGCCAACCCGCAATACCCCAGCGGACGCCTCTCGGTTCCGTGCAGGGCTCCGGCTTCCCGCGGGTGGCAGAGGAGAGGATTGCTCGCCGCTGGCGGGGAGCGGAGCGCAGCCCGTGTGCGCGGGGGGGGCATGGGGGTCCCGCGGCGGGAGCAGCCGGAGCGTGGGCAGCGGCGGCACCAGGTAAGGAACGCCCGGCACCGCGTCCGTGCCCCGCGGGCGTGCGAGTGCTCTCCGTGCCGGGAAGGGCTCGGGGACAGCTTGGGGAAGGGCGTGAGGGACCCACGTCCTCTCCACTCAGGTGCCTTTGGGAACGAGGCGAGGCTCCTCCGGGCTCCGCAGGCGGACGGAGGGCTGGTGCAGGGAGCGCGGAAACGGCCAAGAGCCGCCGGCCCCCCTTCCCCGCCAGCTCCCCGTCCTCGCCCCGGCCGCCGCTCGGTGCCCGCCGCGCCGGGGCGGGGTGGCTGCGGCCGGGATGGGTCGCTCCCGCACGTCGCCTTTATAAATAGCGCTGGGATCTGCCTCCCGAGTAATGGCCGCAGGGGCGGCGGGGGCGTCCCCCGGGTCGCCGGTCACCTGCGGCAGCTGGGGTATGCCGCTCCCCTCTCCCAGTCTCCCTTCGACAATAATGGCAATTACGGACTAAGTTTGCCTGGATCGGACATCTCTGGGTAGAGCTGCTGTTCAGAGCGGAGGCGATGCGGTGGGAACAGCCAAGCGCTTGGGGTGACAGAGGGAAAGGATCTTCAGCCCGTGCAGTTTCCTTAAATGATTTTAATGCAGTTTATTTAGTTACTGGATACAAGGCGCAACCTGCATCTTTTGCACTCTTTGTTATAATGTAGTATTCTGATAGCTTTTCAGCGTTCCGTTCTCCAAACTCAGCGTTCGAGTTCATTAAATGCTAGCCAGCTGGGCTCAACTCTGCTTTAGATTTTATGTTCCTGGCTCCGCACCCCTTCGGTGTTCCGCTGCAACGCCTTGCTGGGCTGGTGAGAGCCCCTGTGAATGGGGAAGTAGCGTTATGCAGGGTTGACAAAGGCAACTCCGAAGTCGACAAATTTCAGATATGGCTGTTAAGGTTCACGAAGTAGGTCAGTAAACTACCTTAATACTTGGTGCTGCATTATTCTAATACATCAGTAGTTTGAATACTTGCTTTCAGCCTGGCTTTTCTAGAGGAAACGAGTTCTATTTTTTTATGATGCAAAAGATATGCAAAGTTGAAGAGAATTGCACATGTAAATTTCCCTGAGCTCTTTTGTGCGCAGTTTTCACTTCTAAAAGTTAACGCTAGATGGCTTTCTTATATCAGCTATCCTACAGGGAAGGAAAGCATGTAATCTGGCTCTGCAGCCTGCTATTTCTGTATTTGTGTATATTTTTTTTTTTTTTCTTCACGTGAGTAGTAAACTATGTTCTGGTCAGTTCTGCACTGATTAAACATGAGCAGAATTTAAAGTTTGCTTACTAGCTTACATAATTCATTGTTTTGATCAGTTTATCCTGCTGCTTAGACATTATTTTACATATGTGTTACTGATATCTAAAGAAAGTTTGTTTAGTTGGAAGGTAACTCTGCAAAATATTTAGGTTGCTTTACAGGAAGGCAGCTGGATAAGTTTGAAAACCCAATAATTCAGTCTCATTTGTTAATTACTTGGATGGGCTTTTTTTAAAAAGGACCATAGTGCATTGAAATTGTCTGTTCAGCTATTTTTTTCCCAGATTCTGTACCTAGCTATCTTAGACTGAAACATTTTGGAGTTGGATTCACAAACATAATGCATCACAGCCTGCTGGATATAGGAATGCCTTGCCTTGATGCCGTATTACTCTATTTCTTGTGGGTTTTTTTTCCAAAACTGTGCTTGTTGTCAGTGGAATGTGTTATTTGCCCTCCATTTGCTCTTTTGGTGGCAGCTCTGAAATACTTCGATCTTAAATTTGATCTTTGAAATATCTTTTATTATTAATGCAAACATGTTTAAATCATCAAGAACTCTAATGCATTATAGATATTTAAACATCACTTAGGGTCCACAACAGTTGATTTATAATTTATGTAGCATTCATATAAAGCTAGATTTAGAGAGGTCTCTGAATGTATTGTCTTGGTTTTGCGTGCCCAGTGGGTTACCTTACCAGGTCATGCAGCACTTAGATGTAACAAGAAGGAATAGTTACTTGTAAGGATGCCAGACTGTTTCACCAATCCTGTTGGATCAGTTAAAGATCATTTAATTCATATGTGGCAAGGATATAATGTAAAGCCTAGAACTAAATAAAATCTCAATTCTTTCTAGCTGGTATTTGCTTACTGTGCATATCAGTATTTTTGAAGGTTTATGTTTCATTTTCCTGGAAGAAAGATAATATGGTCTTCTTTTTGTAGACTTATACTGACATGCCATTACTCAAGTGTATTGTGAAATACTCTTGCAAATGAAGAGAGTCAAATGAGGAACTAAGCAAAGCAGTGGTCAAATAGGCAAAACCCTCCCTTTTGCTGTTTTTGACCTTTACAACTGAAACAACGCAGTTCATTTTTTCACTTTCAGCTTCCTACTGGACATAGGCATTGCACCTAAGCTTTTTATCTGCAGATCACCAGTTCAAACTGTAGGAAAAAGTAAATATTTTCTCCTTACCTTGGCTAGAGCTAAGATCATATTTAGATCGTTGGAGGTTAAAATATTCTGAGTAGGTTCGTACCTTTTACTGTTTAGAGATCTGTTTTGATAATATTGAGTGAGAAATGCTATGTTATTATGATAATATAAGTTACAGATTGTGGAAAGAGGGTGGGGCACTGGGTTATCTAGTTTCTCACATTAGTCATGCAAAATTACCAACAGTAGCTGTTTTGACAGCTTGAAATGAAATCAGGGTTTTCTCTTTCCATGCAATTTTTGCGTTACAATTTAAAATGCTTTGCAGTTTTAAAATGTTTGGATAAGCTGGGTTGTGGATCAGTGAAGTGGAGATGGCTGTTTGTTTTATGTATGTTGCAATATTGTACCCGAAGTAGAAAATTTTCTTTTATTAGGTGACATAATTTATATCAGATTCTTTAAAACTTTACCTCTTGCTAACTGAAGACCAACTTCATCTCTTTATTTTCAAGAGATTTTTTTATCCTCTTATAAATCTGAACAGTTCAGGAAGTTTAAGGTAGGGGTACCTTTTTCTACCCTCATTTTTCTACCAGAATTTCGAGGAAATACTGTGAAATCTGTCTACCAGATCCAAGAATCCAGTAAGAAGAATTTGAGGAAATTTGTATTTAGTAGGTTGAAAAGTATATTTCACAGTTGTTTGTTTGCTTGTTTGTTAAACACTAGTTGTTCACATTAATTGCATTAAGAATAACAATAATTCCTCATGACACTCAGTGATAATGCCATATGACTGGTTAGATTTTTAAGAATTGCCAGACTTCACATGACTAGCTGTGTTATTTTTTTTTAGTTTGTTGTGAAAGAGCAAACTTCATGTTAAACGTCTGATTTATCATGACAGAATTAAATGAGAGAGAACCTGTCTTCCTTTGTAGTAAAGCACTGACCCCAGATTTAAAGCCACTTTCATGCATAATTGAATGAACAGAAGATTGAAAAGGATTATTATAATTGGTGATACTCTTCTAGTTTTTAGTTAGACAGGACAGCAGTAGGCAGAAATGTCATTGTGAATATTTTGCACCATAGTTCTTACTAAAAGATATGTAAGCTCTTGTTTGGATCATGAAACTGTAATTACATCAGCTGTTAGCTACTCAAGATTTATAAGTGGATTCTTCTGGTTTTCTGGAATTTCTTAAATAATGAGCAGCCTATACATAATTAAAGGTTTTGTTTAAAAAGAGTCTTGAATCCTTATGGAGGTAATCTTCTGAACATGTAATAAATGTAAGCAGCTACCATCCTGTGTTTTTGGATCTGCAAGCAAACAACTTTATTGGATCTGATGCTTGTAAAAGATTTTAAGAATAGTAAATGTTTGAAATGAAGTAGACATTTATTTTAGTTGCTGTTAACTGGGGATTCTGTGTTCCTTACAAAAATGACCTGTACTCTTTTTTTTTTTTCTTAAAGCTACGACATGTAATGCAGAAAGATACCATAGCTGTTTTGAAAGTGAGGGAATCTAGAAGGAGGCTGGGTAGAGGAGAGGTAGTAAATTGGCTTGTGGTAGCTAGGAGGCTGGAAGGTGGCAGTAGCTGAAGTTGTCATAACTGCCCCTCCCCCTCAGCATCTTAAATAAATTTCTGAGAACAGGACTTGGAGTTTGGCCATTGACTTTGAATCTTTTCTTATATAGTGCCTTCATTTGTTGTCCTCGGTCCTGCAAAGTCCCATATTCAGCTCTGCAGATATTTGTCTATTATTTGCTGTTTCTTCTTTCCTTCCTCTCTCCCTTCACTGCTCAAATTCTCCCTGACATAGTGGCCGTGGATTGTGATAATGCTTGCCTGCATTTATGTATAATATGTGTCCTCTAATATAAATCCCATCAAATAATTTTCCTATAATTTCAGACTGAAAATTCATGTTGTGAACTACCTATGATTCAAAAGCTAAAAGATGAGACTTATAAAGCTCTTGTAAAACTCAACAATTTGCCCTTCCCTTTTCCTTTAGGTTCACCAACTTTTATTTTAAACTTGACACAATCTGCGATGACATTACAGAACTGATTTGCATATTACAGAAGAAACAGATTGTGGTACTTAAAATGGTTTTATAAGGAAAGGTACTCTGAGAACACTAGAGGTTCTGTGGCAGGTTAATTAAAATGCAACAAAATGTGTTTTAATACTTTCATAAAATTTTTCTAGTGGTTTGATTTTTTTTGTTTGTTTGTTTTGTTTTGAGTGGGTTTTTTTGCTTCCACTTGTTTTGCTCTATATATGTGAGAGGGAAAGGAGATTCTGGGCCACCTGGTATTTAATTTTGGATTTTTACAGTCACTTCAGCCAAATTGATGAATTGTGAAATGATATGAGACTAAAATGGCAATTAAAGTGAGTAGGGACAGAGTAAAACTTTCTATAGGTGTTATTAATGCACATACTGTTAAAATATGGTTTGCTATTTTTTCCCCTTTCATGTAGAGGAGTAAAAAGAAATACTGCAATAAATGCATAGTTAGCGAAACTGTCACTACTAAAAGCGGTTCTGTCTCCTCTATCTTATGAAGAAGGTATTTGTGAAAGATAGGAAATTTCAGCCTGTTTTTTTTTTCAAAATTTTTTTTTCTTTCCACCTCAGAGTTACAAATTATTTAATCACACTTCTGACTGTTTTCATTTCTGGTTTCTGTTCAAAACTAATTATTTCCTACTTTTAGGTACCTAAAGTACGTTGAAGGAAAAGAGCACTGCTAAGTGTTTTTCTGGCCTCTCAGCACTAAAAATGAATACCTGACATGTTTTAGAATGAAATCTCATTGTAATATTTGTGCGACATAGAGTGTGTGGGGGGGGAAAGATCAGAACATTGGCTGTGTATTCATGCATTCTCACACCTAATGTGCACATCATCTACACCATGTAAGCGTCGGATTTTGCTCTGCTGGTCTTCCTTATTGCAGTGGCCGGCTGCTGTTGAAGAATTAGGCACAGTTTACAGTGATCAGGTTGTCCTTGCTGTTCTGCTAAAGTAAAGTAAGCCCTGGTTTTACTTTGTAAGGTTGTCAGGACAACAGCTTATTATTATTGCTCCTCGTGGTTTTCCTCTGTAGCAATGAAGGGAGCTGTTTCAAAGACCATGGCTGCCTTGCCACATTGGGCTGCAGGATTGCCAGCTGTGATTTGGGTTCAGCAGGATGCTCTGGGTTTGTCATGTAAAAATTCTAATTGATGATGAATGTGAGGATAATTTTGTTCATTGGTCTAATGCAAAACAACCCATTGTATTTACAAACCCACGGCCTATTTTCTCCACAGGATTGTCATTACTCCTCTGCTCTCTTCCATCGGAGACTCAGAGAAAAATGTTTGAAGTTTGACAGTATTGAACCTATGATATAAGTTGATACAAGGCAGGAATTAGTTTAAAGCTATGTTATGGCCATGTGCTACAGTCTGATACTGGAGCTAACAAGTGAAACCACTGGGGATTTCTGTTAGGTTTAGTTTCTGATGTCTTTGGCAAAAATATTGTATGAAGTTGGCGTTCAGTGATAAGCCTCATAAACCATAGAGGTGTTGTCATTTTGAAGAGCTACTTCTCTTGTTACATGGTAAATCAGAAAAAGAATGCAAGTTGTTACATGCAACAAACTAAATGACTACAAAGATGCTTCTCTGAGTGTGGTTATTATATGCAAGAGGTGCAGTATTTTAAACTACAATAACTTCTAGACTGTTGGGATGTTCGGGGGTGGGAAGATGTTCAGTGTTCAGCAGGGAGGATTATATGGAGAAAGCTTTCAAATAACTGAGGATTTAAAAAAAAAAAGTTCATGAAATACACCAACATGGAACTTGTTTTGGCATTTCCATAGCTTCCTTGCTGATATAGAGATATTCCTTAGTTTGATCTTGAGATTCTTCAGTCTGGGTTGAGCTGTAGCAGCCAATCAAGTGATGTCCAGGTAGTTAAAATCCTTTTATCAAAACAGTAACCTTCTATTTCAAATTCCCTTTTCAGACAACTGAAACAACGGTCCATTCACAGAGGAATTTGGCAGAGATACATAGGCATCTGTTGCAGGTGTAGGTATAATACTAATCAGTTAAATCGATAAATAAGTTCAAGTTTCATTTAAGTAGTTCTTTGTATTGCTTTGTTTGTTATAGCGGGAAGTCTTTCCCATTTCATGATTCATGAAATAGTGTAAGGTGGATAATGACTTTAGGTTCCCTTGGGTGGGGGGTGAAATTAGTTTTTATTTTCATGGACTACATTTACAGATTCTGAAATTTAAAACCCTTCTGTTTCATACATAAACGTATTTTTCCTTAGTACTGTGTTTATTCCTTAATAGGAAGAAATCTAATGCAGTTGTTTTGATTTGGGTCTTGTTTTTGTGTTTAGTTTTGGGGTTTTTTTTCCCCCAAGCAGAAATTAATATGTCCTTGTTTGAAGCTCCTGAGTATCTTTTGTATACTTATTCATAGTCCTTGCACCTTTATATATCCACTACTAAGACTGTAAATGCCATCAGATAAGATTTAATATTGTTTATGGCAATAATCGTTTATAGTTCATCATTTATCTTGAGTTTATCCAGGCTTTGAGTGTGGTTTTGATAGCATCTTTGTAAGAAAGTTGCAATGTTATGGTTTTGACGGGAGGACTGGCTTGATTGTCAGGCTCAAAACGTAGCAGTTAATGGTTTGTATTCCACCTGGAGACCAGTTCCGAGTGCAGTACTGTACTGGGACCTATTCTGTTCAGTACTGCGATCAGTGACCTGGAGGAGGAGATGAAGTGTATCCTCATCAAATTTGCATGTGACATCACACTGCGGGAGTAGTTGACATGTTTGAGGACAGTGCTCTGCAGTTTAGAGAGGCTGGTGGAATGGACCGTGATGAACCTTGTGACATTCAGCAAGGATAAATTCATGTTCTTATGCCTTGCCACAGTGCAGGACAGGGAGTGATTGCCTGGGAAACAGCTCTGCTGGAAGTGACCTGCACATTGTGACAGAGAGGAGTCAGCGTGTCAGCCTTCGCTGACAGTGAAAAATGCCAGCAGCATTCTAGGCTTTATGACCGGAAGCATAGCCAGTGGATTGCCAATATTCAGTATTCCTTAGACCATACCGGATATACCCCATTCCAGTTTTGGTTCCCCCAGTACGTAAGAAATGTTCAGTAAACTGAAGCTAGTTCAGTGGAAAGCCAGCAAAATGAGGGGCTTGGGGCATAGAAGGGGAGGCTGAGAGAAATGGCTTTGCATAGTCTGGGCATCAGAAAGCTCAGGAGATACTTAATAGCTGCCTCACAAGGTGATACCTAAGAGGTTATCAAGAAGACAGCCAGGCCCTTTGCAGAGGTACATGACAAGAGGAAGAGAGACAGCGGTCACAATCTAAAACAGATGAGGTTCTGATTTGGCACTTGCAAATAAAAGTCACCCTAAGGACACTGAATTGGAACAGGTAACACAGGCAGGTTGTCAAATCTACAACTTCTTTCCATTTTTTTGAAGACTAGACTGGACAAAGCCCTAAGCAACTTGGTCTGAATAAAGTGTTATGGTGGCTACCAGTGTGAATTAATCTGTGGAATATGACAAGCTTTTTATGGTATCAATTGCTCTGATAATTGAGAATTTTAGTTGATATTCCAGTGTAATATGATTCCACTTTGTTATAGTAGAGAGTTTGTACAGAATATTTCTCTATTATAATATTGGGAAGATCTTTTTACAAGACTAAGAAGTAATTATTATGAGTTCCTATTATATATTCTTTGTTTAAACCAGTAGACAAGAATTCCAAAATAAATTATTAGCACTTAAATATTTTATAACTATAGTACTTAACAAAAGAATAAGTGCTTAAAGATAATAGTGTCCTCTCAGGTTTGGCTTCAGATATACTTTGCTCACCTTGTCACTGAATTTTAAAACATGATTAGCAATACTAGAATTTGAATGTGTGAATTTCTATTGAGTGATTCTGTTGGATCTCTTCCAAAAGATTGTTTTACTGTTAAAGTGCAGGACGCGAGTTTGAAATTGGCTTTCAGTGAGTCAGACTTACATTTGTATTTAGTTCTTTTGCTTTGACTATGAATTTTAGTCCTGTGGAACTTTTGATAACCTAAGCTAGAGTTACCCGTGTGACTGGAAACAAAAAAAGGCTGTGATTTGTCTGAGTATTTAAAAATCCAAATTAAAATGGTTCAGTTCTGAAAACAGGTGATGTTTGCACTTCTTTATACTCAGTCTTAACCTCTTAGTTTCATTAGCTATAAACAAGAGCCAGCAGAACCTCAGAAGCTTGAGATGATTCCTGTTCTTGCTCATCCAGCTTCACAGTTGTTACACTTTTAAGTATTTCTGTGTTTACCAAAGCATGAATCAGACCTTCAACTCCCTGTTTTCGTTTATAGAATCCATTTTATTAAGTGTTCAAAATTTCAGGGGTTTGTATAACATTTGGCTTCAGTATGCAAGAGGTTGCAAATGCGTGCTGAGATAATCATAACAAACAGGACAGGGAACGGAAAGAATTTCCTTTAGGGTAAAATTCCTTAAAGTTGAAATAACCCTGATAGATAATACTTGTCAGTTCGCAGAGAGGGTTATGACTTGTCTTCTGAAGATTTTTTTCACTGAAGGTGAAAGGATGTGGAGAAGCTCAGTCAGATGTCCTTTTAAGCCATATTTTCAAAGAAAAGGAGTTAAAACTCTAATTGTATTAAACTGATGGATCTCCAAAATTCTTCAGTTAAGACTGTTGATAGGTACAGATCAACAGCCCAAGCCCAAAACCTCCTTTGCCCTGAACTGAACTACTTTTTTCTTTTATGATCCAGTTGCTATACAAAATAACTACATCATTGATCTTTCTCATAAATCAGTTGCACTCAATTTTGATTTACTGAGGGGTTGCTGTTTTGGTGGTTTGTTGTGGTTTTTGTGGGGTTTTTGTTTGTTGGTTTGGTTTTTTTATGTTTTTTGTTTGTTTGTTTGTTTTGGGGTTTTAATTTTTTTTTTCTTCCCCCCATAGAGGAAGACTGTTCAGGAACTCAGTTCACTGAGGACTAAAATTTTCTGCTAATCTGTATGTGAAACACATGCTGAGGTTGCAGCCCACGCGTTTGATTCCACCAATATATCCTTGTTTAACCTAAATACTTTGTCTTTCTTCCTGATACTTATAGACAACTTGCTTTGTCAGAACTCACTTTTCTGAGGTTGATGCAGTTAAAGTTTTAGTCACTCTTTAAGCAAGACAAACACTTAGATGCTTCTCGTAGAGTATGGTACAAATACAGTAGCTGGGGAACAGAAGTCTTCTCTATACTTGTTTTGTTTCTGTTTTATTATGGCTAATAAGAATTTAAGCAGCATTCTACACAAATCAAAATTTTATTTTGTACATCTTGAAGGAGTGATTCCAAACGTAAAAGGGAAAGTAAATTGTTCATCAAAACTTACTTTGTTCTTTCTCAGTTATATTTTTTACGTTTTTTTGCAATGCCAGCGCTTCTCAATTTGGTGTTGTATTCAGGTTTCATTAGTAACCTTCACTTTGTGTCAAGGTCCTTATTGAAAATATGAGATAAAACTGATTCCAAGATTGACCTTAGACTTCATCTAATAAAGTGTTTAGGTGTTTTTTTTCAGGAGAGTCAGTTGTCTCTTTACTTTTCTCCTTTCAGTGTAGTATTGTATCAGCTACTTCCTTAATACCAGGTTGTACCTAAAGGATTTTTCTTGAATACCGTTGATGAGCTGATCTAGGGAATCTTTCTTCTATGTAGAGCTGCAGGTCCTAAACCAGCTTGTCCTTCATGCTTGTGGGAACCCAGCTGAAGCAGTAGCTCTTGCTGAGTTCCTAAATAGGTTGAATATGGCTTATGTAGCAAGCAGTGCCTAGAATTTTCATAGCTATAATGTGTGAGCTTCCTTACTCTAAATTGTATTCTTTCATGCAGTCCAACTAATCTTTTGATTTTTATCAAGGTTGGCACAGGACTAAGCTTTTGAAATTATTTTCCTGATCTTCCCACTTAACGATATTTTGTTAGCATGATGAAGTAGTTTCAGATAATGTAAATTATATTCCTTTGTGATGAAACTAACCCAAATAACATGTTGACTGTAACATAAACTGCATTTCTAATTATGAAAGCTATACAGTGTGACTGAGTAATTGAGACATGGAAGTTAAAAACAACAGTCCTGAAGGTGATGTGCTTTACAAAAATTTAAGGTGAATATGTGAGAAGAAAGCAAATAGCAAAATGAAACAAAGTTTATGGAGTAAACTGTTATTTCTCAGTATTCAGAAAGTAAATATTTTTTCTAACTTGTTATGACTTGGATAGAATTATAAAAATATTGTGTCTTAGTTTTGTCAAGCTCACTCAGATTGAGTTTAGTGATCTGAGATATGGCTGCTCAATGGGAATGGTACTTAAAATAAACAAAACCAGCCAACAAACCCACACTATTAAGGAAAGTGATTGAGAACTGTTGTTCTGGAGGTTTAAAAGCACTACATCAGCAGCACCTACTTTGCTTTTCAATTTTTTTTGTTTGTTTGTTTTTGTGTTCGGCTGGAGGTGGAAAAAAAATGTATTCCTTAGGCTGTCCCCCCATCTATCTTCCTTTTTCTCCTCATGAAGGCACTATGGCTGTTATTTAAATTTTTAATAGAAAGATCACAGGTTGCTATCTTGTAGTGGTTACTTTTTTCAGTGTTTTATTTTTATGGCTTTTGCTTGTTATAATAGTTTGACTCACAGATTTGATCACATACCAGTGTTTTGGTTACATGCACCAAAATAAACACAGAGCTTGCTATATTTGCTTTGTAGTTTTCTATTTCTTTATTGAGTTTTTTAGTTCATTTAAAGTAGATTTCAACAAGATTGCAACTGATTGCCAGTAGCCCAGCTGATTTATAGCAACAGTATAAAAATTCTCATAGTTGAGCTGACCACAGTAAAACCTTGAAGTTATGTTATGAAACCTAGAATCTGAGCTTCTAATAAAATGTTTATGGCCTTCAACCTCTTTGGCAATAAATTAAAAAGAGAAATCTGTTTCAAGTGCATTTTTTCCTTAAACTGTAATGACATAATTTCTGCTCTCATACTTTTCTCCTCCCACATGCAGTCTTTCATTCTACAGTAAAAGTTTTGATGCCCTTCACTCGTGCTCTGTTCTGTCTCCCACACCCCTCTACTGACTTGCCATTACCCACTTCTGGAACAAAAAATGACTTTTCTATGTTTAAAAAGCGTAGGCCTCTGGTACAACGGCATAACCCACTTAAACCCTGGGTGGTTTACTGTGCCCAAGGGGGCCCAGTGTGTGGTTTGTCTCTCTAGAAGCTGGAGGCAGAACATACCCCGTGGTAAAAGACATCTGACTTTCAGCTCTTCTGCACCTTCTGGATGGGAAGTGTGTGCTCAGATTTGCTTCCTACCCACGAAGTTTTGATGTGTATTGCTACCAAGAGGACATGCTCTCAGCACCTGAGTAAGCCAACAGCACAGGTCGCCCCTTTACCACTGGCAAATTAGTGAAACTCCTTTTCCAGCTATGTGTTTTAAAGGACATGTACAGTATGGAGTAGAAGAGTAGATGGACTATGTTTTTTCTAAATTAGTAGAGAATCTTCTGTCCTTGCAAAACAGGCTTTTAATGACTTTATCTCATCAATTAGAGGAAATAAAAACATTGCAAGAGGTTCCAAAGACCAAAAGTTTGTATGTGATTCACAAAGATGATGGTAGAGGGTGTTGTTTTTTAAAGAACTTTAAATCCCTAAAAACTTTTCAGGATACAAATTTTAGCCTTTTTTTTGTTGTTGTTGTTGTTCCTGTTTGATACCTATAGGATGAACACCTTTTATCATACTGAAGTATTAAAATAAATAAAGTGTGACATTCAGTTAAGCCAGCAATGAAAACCTCTTGAGCTCTGTATGTGATCAATATTTTGATTAATTTGACAGAAGGCTTTTGTTTCAGGTAGAATCACGGTTCTTTTCTTTATTTTTTTCTGATTTTAACATCTTGCTGGAAACATACAGTAAGTATGTACACTCTGGAGGTTTTTCATTAGTTTAATGATAACTCTGCTATACTTGACAGAGATACCTTTGTCCTCTCTCCTCTGTGACTACCATAGCCACTGGTATGTTTTAATATTATTTTTGTCATCAAAGATGAACAATTGTCAAAACTTAGCTTCTCCACATTAAGTAGTTTCTAAGTTAATAAAGATGCTATTATCTTATTAGAAGAGTTGAAAACATTCATGCTTAAGAGGTAAGAAGGTGTAAGGTTGTGTTTTCTGGGAAGTTGATACATTAACAGCAGTTTCTCCCCACAAGCTGATGGGCTGTAGAATAGGTGGATATATGTTACCTTCAAGATGCTCCTAATTAGAGGGAGAGTGAGAAGACCAAGTGAATGAAGACACAAGGGGACTATAAAAATATTTATTATGAATACCCTCCATTTATACAAAATGGTCTAAATTTTTCTGTTAGATTAAAAGAATTGTTCATCTGAGAAAAAATAAATCAAGCTCATTGTTAGATACTAAGCACTAGGTTAGATGAATTTATACAGTGGTTTTGTGTTTTATTTTCCTTCTATCAAAAGAATCTCATTCAGCTTTTTCCTGACTGCTTTTTGACAAACAGAGGTGGGAGTGCATATCTATATTTTGTGATCATTGATATTTTGAGTAGAATACTTGAGAATTTGGGCTGTACATTAAGCAAATCTCAAGTTCTCTTTCTTTGTCTTTCCTGTATTTTCCTGTGGGGGGTGGGCAGAGAAAATTCTTGAACACAAATACTCTGTTCTCTTCATAGTCCAAAGTACATGAGATCATCTTTTATGTTCCCTTTGTTCATTTGTTTTTGTCTGTACTTCTTAAAAGTAGTTTAACTTGAAAATACTTCTGCTTTTTGCAAAAAGCAGTTGTGTACCTGTTTTGTTCTTAAAAATATGAGCTGCTTTAAAATACTATAGATGATAATCATGACTGAGACAAGAAATACTCTCCCTTTGCGGGAAGGGGAAAGATCTGGGTGATATTTAGAATATTTGTGATAGCTGCAGAGTGTGTATCCTGCAACTGTACAGTTGTCTCAAGCATTTTTTCCATTCTGAAAAAAAATAAACCAGCAGTAATGATCTTGGGTTGGGGAGTGGGGAAGTCTTTGCCACAAGGGAGAGTGGTGAGTGAATCAATGGAGTGTGTATGTTTGCATGCCTGTGCACACATCTGAAATGTAGAAAGAGAAATAAAACAGAACTCTGAGTGACTGTTTCTTCGGGGGTGTGTGTGGTGTTTTTTTGGTTGGTTGTTTTGGGGTTTTTTTTGTTGATCTTGCGTTTTTAAGTCAGCAGAAAGAGACAGTTTATCCCTGGTCTGTGATGTTTATGATTTAGAGCCTTTTTTTTTTTTGATGGCTAGATGTCTGTTCCTGCTGGAAATGCTATAGTGTTTGACTGCTAATTTTCATTACTCTTTTGTTCTATTACCATTTTTAGAATGAAATACATTATATATCCTTAATGGGTATGAATTGTTACATAAGTGCATTATTGAGATAAAACTGTGTGACGGCACTTGCAATTTCAAAATGTGTTGTAAATCAGTATTTTACTCCAACCTTCTTCCTAGTAGCAATTAAAGCTTTGTGATGGAAGGGTTTGTCTTGTTTAGTTTTGATTCAACAGCTGCGATAAAGGATGTGTTTCTAGAACTTCAACAACCTTGAAAGTTTGTTTTGGGTTCGGTTAAATCCTCTAAGTTACTAAGGATTTTTTTCACAAGAGCAGAAGTCTGTGTTCACAACGACGTGGAAGGTTGTGAATGAGGAACTGAATGAATAAGGGAGACTGACTTACTTTTGAGGCAGAAGATGTGGCATGCCATGGTGCCAAAGCTGTGCTCAACCTGCACTAAATAGCAGAATGCATGAAGGTGCTGAGCCTTGCTGTATTTCTCAAATAAGATGTTTGGGTATAAAAGACAGCAAGAAACTTGCTGTCTTTCTAAGTCCCAGTCAAGGTACACAGCACTCATTAATTTGCATTCTCTCCTATGCATAGGCTAGGAGAGTGAACCTCAAATGAATGTTTGGGGAAAAACATTAAAACTTGTGCATTAGAAAACACACTTCGAGAGAATGAGTCACTCTCTTTATAAAAGTGTGGTAATTTAGATTTTTTTTTTCATGGAAAACTTAGATGAATATATAGAACTGTATTATCTTGATGTAGTGTCCTAGTTGTGTATTTACATTCATTTTGACTTTTTAAAATAAATATGTCAAAAATCTTGCTTTATTTAGAAGTGGATTAGGTTATATCGGATTCATGTTGAAATCCGTTAAGTCTTAACTGGTGGAGTTTTAGATTGAGATTGTAAAAGCCTTTTTTAGCATTTTTTATTTCTGTGATGTGTGCCGATATCTAAACTGTGTAACTGTGTGCAGAAATATGGGGAGTGAACTTGTCTCCTGGCCAACTTTCCCCCCACCCCCACACCTCCAGTCTCAGGTGGTTATTACTCCAGTTTCACAAATCCTGACTATCTGTAACTACTCCACTCTTAAGGATATTTTTGTAAATTCAGTAGCGTTTGGCCTTTTTAAATACACAAACCTAGGAAGAAGAAGAAAAAAAAATTACTCTGTATCGCAAATAGCAAAGTGAAACTGTTATTCCTGATAATTATTCAGTAATTTAGATATGTTGTATTTTTTCTTTTTCTCAGACAGTAAAGTCTAAAAAAGCCCATGAAAAATACTGCTTCACATATTTCTGGTATATCAGACATACCTTGTTTTGAGAAATTTTTTGTTTTACAGGAGGCAGGCCTTTCTGTGCCTTTCCTCATCTCTCTTCTCATGCAATAGTGCCTCTGGGATGCTTCCAGTTTGATTGGCAGGCTGGCGTATTTAGGCGTGGCGGAAATACAAACTGTGTGGTTTTCATTCAGAACCACACAAACTATGCCATATTTGAAGTAAGTTTTTGAAGCTCCATCTGCAAGAATAATGACCATTACATTTAAACTGGTATTGGTTTTGGGTTTTTTTTATAGAAGAGAAAAAGTATCTGTCAAACATAAACGGAAAACGAATCAAAATGAGGCAATCCTGACCAGAAACCAAGCTTTACTTTTAAGTTAATTCACTGACCAGTCTTCTGTTTTGCCATTCAGTAAAGAACAAAGGGCTGGGAAACAGCAGTAGGGGTGGTAATTGTAATTGCCCATATTAAAAATGCATTGTGAAGGAGCCTTCTCTGCAGCTATATCAGGGAGATGGGGGGTGGAGAGGAACAAAAACAAACAAAAACCCCACAACTGAAACCAACAACTTCCCTAGACCCCTAACAGGTAATTGTAAGATTAATTATTCATTTAGTAGCAGTGTAGAGACACTGGATGAGTGGAAGAGTGGTAAGCAAATTTTTTTTGGGGGTCAGGCAAACAGAATATACCCTAGGCTGTAGTGTAAGTATATTGGGCTCTAGTTGCAATGGGAATTCAAAATATAGTAAAAATGTTTCCTTAGTCAAAGTAATCAAAGAATTAGTTTATAATTTTGTCAAATATGTAAAGATCTATGATCTCATTCCAGCTTCCCACAAGTATTTGTTCAAATCAGTGTTGTTATTTAAAATTTACACTTAAATGGTTTCAAGTTTTTTTGATATAAAACAGCTACCATATCCTGAAACATCTGGTACTACAACCTTCAAAAAAGGTATTCTTTTCCCCAGTTCACTTAATGGGTGAAATCATAGTGATTTTTGTCTATGACAAACTTTCTTTGAATTCAGTGAAACTGGAATGAACATATACCCAAAAATCTGTCACCAAATCCTGTTCATCTACAGATATGGATTAATGTTATTGGGATGCTAAAAGTTGGGCTGCTCCCAAGTTAGTCCCTCTTGACTTAAAAAATGGATAGTGTTCTCGTTACAGTATGTTGCAGTGTACTTAGTAGCTCAGATTATGGCTCAGGTCTCTGTACTTCTCAAAAGGATCACCATTAATTATTTTCTGTTGTGTATTCACTTTGTATGTTCTTCTTTGTTTTGTGTGTGTTTAATCTGGTTTATTTCACTCCACTGTTACACCACGTAATTGAGTGTTGGCTATAAAAGCAATGGTAGTAAATCATCAGACTCATATTCTTGGAATTAAGTTGATGACCAATTATACTATTTTTGCCTCTGATATTTGAAGGGAAAGTGGGAGACATTCAAATGCAATTGTGAGCATTGTCAATCTTTTCAGTGCTGTTTCAGAGTTAAGAGAAAGAGGACCACAGAATTTTGAATAGGATTTTCAATCAAATGCACAAGTTCAGCGTGTATGGAAAGCACTAAGAGGTTGTAATTGTCTTTAATTAAGAATTAAGTTCTAAATCCTGCACACTAATTTATTTAAATTACTGGATATTTCAGTAGGAGAGCTGGATGAAATGTTAAAAATCTTGATTTATGTTAAATATGTAGTTTTGTTTCTTGTTTTTCAAGAGGGGCGTTAATAAACTGGGGAGCATCAATAAGACGGGTGGAAGGCCCGTGCTTGGAGCAAAAGACCTATTGGGGGATGCTGGCAAAGCTTGTTCACTCTGACAGAGAAGCAGTTACTGAGTGACCTAAGAGTATCCCATAGCTTCTTGAAGGGTAGTTTCAAAAATGATAGAGGTGTTTTTTGTTTTTTTTTTTTCTCACTGTCACCAAGTTGGCCACAAACTTTGATATGGTGTGTGTTTGGGTTGGACGTGAGGAAGAGCACTGCTCGATAGTAGTGGAGGGAGGCCTGGAATAGACTGCCTGAGAATTTTCCATCTTTGGAGGTCTTGGAGACTCAGCAAGACATTGCTGAGTCAGGCATGAAATGGTCATGCGTGACCATTTCCAGTGCTGATGACAGTCCTGCTCTGAGCAGAAGATTGGACTGCATGACTTCCAGAAGTGTCTCTCAGCCTGAACTGATTAGGTTTTTGTTCATCCTCTAGCCCCTTTCATTTATTACCTCATTCTAAGATGAAATATGGCTCATGTATTTGAAAAAGCAAACAAAACTGTCTAAAAGCATATCCCTTCACTGATTGCGTTTGAAAACCACCTTACGTACCGCTCTAGAGGAAAACAGAGCTGATAAAGAAATGTTTTGGGATTTTCTGTAGTACTTAATATCTTGCTTTCCACTCAAAAAATTACAGAAAGTATTTTTTCACCCCAGACAAATGCTAATGGTAAATAAAATATTAGACAATATAAGCAAAGGGAACAATATAAAAAAAATTAATCTTATTTCTGTGAACAGCATTCGCAATGCTGTAATTTAGTTATGTTTTTTTCAGACACATTTTATGACTTCTGAGTAATTTTTGTATCTTTCCTGCTTTTAAGCAGTTGCCTTAAGTAAGTTGCCATGTTCCCCTTATCTTTAATTGAAAGGTCAGGTACTACCTCATTGTCTAGCAGGGTTTTTTTTTTATTTTTTTTTCTTATCTGCTTTTCTGTGGATACTGTCAATGATTGGTTTGGTAGCTTTGGTTCCAGGCTGATAACTCACCTTTATCATTAATATTTTCAACATTTACATTTTCATGTGGTTTCTCTTTATTTTATGTTCAGGTGATATCAAAAGCACTGCAAATGTCTTACTGCTGTACTCTGAAAATGCAGTTAAATGAAGTTAAGAGGCCCTGTCTCTTTCATTGTGGGATGTGCTACTCACCTTTGCTGTGGTTATACCAAACCACTCACATTTATCTCTATCTCTTCTGTGATGAAGTCTGGCATTCTACAAAGTTTTTTAAAAAAAGGGGGGAATGTGAGGACTAAATGTTGAGCTATTCCTGGCAGAAAAGAGAAAAGCAATAAAACTAAAGATCTGAAAGTATCTGTACTATTTACTCTGTATTACTTACTGTATTTTCTATAATTTGTGGTCCAAGCATGATATTTTGCAGTACCAGAATTGGTACTATTTCGTGCTCTCTTTGTGATCTTGCTTATTACGTACTTTTGCTGTGTTGTCAAAATGAGGTGTTGCGAAGGGAGAAAACAATGCCTGGAGCTGAACATTGTTTCATAGGAGAAAAATAAAGGTAGGAATGAAGATGATGTGTTCACATTATGTATGTGACTGGCAGTGTGCAAAGTGTCATGTTGAAAATACAAAGTACAAAGATTTAGCTCTTTGTTTATTACCTTTTATTAAAGATACTTACATTCTATAGTAATTGTAGATTTATTATAGATAAAAAGACATCTATTGAAATAATGGGCAGTGTAGATTGTTCTTATTTATTTCTGACAGAATCATTTTGATGTAGTGCACACCCTTTCCCAATTGAAAAGCAAGTATGGTAGAGCTATCTCTATCTTACTTCGTCTGTTTTCATAATGAAGAATATTCTTTACTTATTCAAAATGTGATAGAACTCTTCCAGGTCAGAGCAGGGTTAGTTTTTCATTTTCAGGATAAAGCTGTAGTTACATTTGCATGTGTATAAGAAAATTCTGCTGGCCTAAGGGTAGGCCTATTTACACGGCTACTTACATGAGAGAGTGTGGCAATAGTGTGTATTTCACTGTTCGCTTTGTGTATCTTAGCATGTGCTCTGTGTTTTCTTTCTCAGAGAAAGGATCATCCAAAGTTGCAGTCAGTCTGAGACTTAAGCAGACAAAAGATGAACGGATATTGCTTTTAACATTAATACTGCTGTGTAATTAGTTGCTCTCAATTAGCAAAGCTTCAAGTATTTACACTGCAGTAATGTAATTTGTTTTCCCAGGTAACTGATTAACTGATCACAAAATAGCAGCTTTTAACAAACTCAAATAATTGCATGTTTCATTGAAAATGTTTTGATTGAAACAGTGGTGACTTACCTGATGATTGTCAATCTGTCTTGGGCCCGTTCAGTCATTCCAACTGGCTTATTGTTGCTTTAGTATATGAGATGGATGTTTGGGCAGTGTGCTCCCTGATAATTGAATGCTGTTCCCTGTGCTACTCAGCTAGATACTCAGTTTGGAAGTGCATCTGTTGGGGAGACATCCCTCCTTGCCTGTATGCACAGGGACTGGTATGTAAAACTAGGAACAGTGTTTACTGTGATGGTGAAATAGCTGTACATTGACCTGTATCTGGTGAGGTTCAGCCAGCCTGGATCAAATAAGATATCTCTTCTACAGAGGGGCGAATTTAACTTTGTGATAGTATTTTTGTATTTTACATCATATTGTGGCAGCATTTGTGATAGATATGCTGTGATAGTATGTAATAGTGATAAAGTTCTCAAATTCCTTTTAAACTGAGTGGTATGTGTAGCCTACAACATGATGAGTGCCCTCATCTGTTTGACTTCTTTTAGAATTTGGATTTTCCACACACCACTAGGCTATAGAGGATTACAGATCTTAGAGAGATGAATGTAATCCTTACTGTGGTGGGTGTTGATATTTATGAAACTCATAAACAAGTGTACAAACTGAGGTGTCAGGCATCCTGCACCAACACGACTTATTTTTTATTGTGTGTGGCTTTGGTTCAGAATATGGAGTCCACGAAAAATCTGTAACTGGGGGATTCCACTTCAGGTTTTAAATAGACCTTGTGACATTACAGCCAGCATTGTTATTAAAAACAAGCACCTTGTCAAATAAGGGAGAAGTTTGAAGGATTTTTGTTGTGTTTTTATTTGTGTTCTTTTGCTGGGTTTGGGTGTTCGTTTTTTTGCAATGATGTCTGGAACATTGATCTATACATGTTCATCTGGGCAGCATAAAATTAATAAAACTTAACGGATTTAGAAGAAAAACCCATTTTACAAGTCAGTGTATACATGGTGTCCAAAGCCATGGATTTCACAAGTTTTAAAGCAATGGTTATTGTATATGTTTGTTTTGTTTCGCAGTAAAGCATGCTGCTACTTCCTTAGCCTTATTGTTTTCTATTTCTCAGTCTGTATTTCAAAAAGAAGCAGCATGTTTTCTCTCTGAAATGAAGAATTACAATGGATTTCTTGTATGAAACACCTGCACAGTAGGAAGTGAAACAGAACTTTTTAGCTCTCACTGTTTTATGGCAAGATTTCTGTTCCCTTTCCTTCCTGTAAACAAAAGGAGTCACTTAGAGAGTGGGGAAATAGGCTGTTTACAGGATATTTTCTGTATGAAAGGAAGGAAAAGTGCCTTTACGGAGACCAGCCTATTGTGTTGGGAATATGGAAAGTTATATGGAGTTAAATTGAGTTATAAGACCTTCAGATTAAAGAAAAAAATTAGTATGTGGACAGGGCATAATGTTTTTCCATTTGACTACCTCACAAAAAAGCAACATAATCCTCTAAATCCTACTTTACTCTGAGGATCAATGATTTCACTTTTTACTCCCATAAATAAACGGTCTAGAAATTGTCTTTGAGGTAGATATTTTGAAACTTGGTCTTCCAGTGATATGAAAGTATGAAGACAAAATTTTTCTGAGAAAGGCAATGTTAATAAGGATATTATTTATAGAAAATTGGAAGCAGTTTATTTTCAAAAATTTACCAGATTCCATAGCCATTCTAAAAAAAATTATTTTCCATTTTTGCAGTTACTTTTTTTTGCAGTCGCTTTCTTTTCATGTTTTTACTTTTGGCTTTTGGCATTTACTGTGGCTTTAGTTTCAGATTTTACTGGAGTGATGTTCATGTGTGAAATTTATCATCATCAGATGTAATTTTTAGGTTAGGAATGAGAAATTTCTGTTTATGTCCTGGGGTTTCTTAATTTTGTCTTCTGTTGGCAAACACATCAGTTATCTAATGATATTGGTCAACACTTCTACTGATATAGTTTAATTTTGTTTTAGTTCTCCCAGGAAAGCCTCACTGGCAAAAGCATTTGCTCCAGTTTTTGGTTATAACTACACCAGGAGGTTTTTTGCACTGTGAGCATTCTGGTAAAAGTAGATTCAAGTGTTTGCCTAGTTTTGACTAGGCCTAGAATGAGGAAAAATAGTAAACTGTCCTGCATTCCATCTTTATGGGCTTTTTGTTTGTTTATATTACTGGTGTCTGTCAACCTTGATTTGCAGTTGACATAGGATTTTGAGACTTTGTGTTCTTTTCCATTGTATGCACTATTCTGTAAAATACTTACTAGAATTATTTTTATCCCTATGGTGGTGATTTAGTACAGGAAATAACATCTGTTCCTGCTCTATGTGTGTCCTTTTTCCTTTCTTTCAGTATGAATACATCATTGTGTATTTTCAAGCTAGATTTTACTATCCGAGATTATGCTAAAATGAGCTGCTTTTGAAACTTTGTTAAGGCTGATATAAAATAGAAAGCCAAATCACCTTATTGGTACATGGTAGTTTTACGATTTATCTCTCTGTAATGGTGATCACGCAGACCTAGCTGAAATGTTTTTGTTTTATATATGTTTTTATTTACCCTCACTGAGAAGTAGATGTAAAATTGTCAAATGTTAATTTTGCAGTTAGGTACTTTCTCGGCTTTAAGTCATCCCACAGATTCTCAGAGCATGCTTCTAAATTTTTTTTGATGAACTTACTACTATCTTCTTTCAAAGGATTTTATGGAACTTAATGAATTTTTCTCATCCTTGTAATTGAAAATATTATTAAGCTACTTGCCTTTTATAATACAGTTCAAGGAATAGCTGTGGACCCTTTATCATGACCTTTGAAGCAGATCCATAATGAAACAGTCTATTGGTTCAGCGCCTACTGGTTCATGACCTCTTGCCCTAGCAATGCTTTTTTTTCCCAGTTATTGCCAGGAACTTGCACAGATAACACCTTTAAATTCTCTTTTGCAACACGTACATATGGTATGTGTTACACTGTGCTGAATTTTATAGCCAATGAGTTGTTCTTTATTTTTTTATTTGTATGTAGAAATCAGTAGATTTTCATTTTACACAAGTGTTCATTTGAGGTTTTTTTTTTTCTTGTGCCTTAGTATCGTAAGTGGACATGTTCACCTGAAAATAAAAACAACAAACCTTTCATATTTGACTTGCAGGTATCTCCATTTTGCTGATATCAGAAAAAGAGTGACTCAAGTTGGCATCCCTTGGGAATCCTTCTAGCCAAAGGTAAGCATATTTTGTAACCAGTGGAAAATATATTTTTAGTATGTTTGTAGTATTTTTAAATACTTTTTAAATAAAAAGGCAGCTGTACTGCTCTCTTTCTTGATGTTTGACATCTCACAAATTATATTTCTTTAGGATACCTAAAGCATCTTAACAAACGCATAAGAGAATCATTTATATGGCTCGGCATACACGTTAGTCATAGAATGATAGAACGGTTTGAGTTGGAAGGGACCTTGAGGATCATCTAATTCCAACCCCCCTGCCATAGGCAGGGACAGCTTCCACTAGATTGTTTTGCTTAGGACCCTATCCAACCTGGTATTGAGCAATTCCACCCACAACTTCTCTGGTCAACCTGTTCCAGTGCCTCACCAGCCTCACAATAAAGAATTTCTTCCTAATATCTGATCTAATTCTACACTCTTTCAGTTTAAAGCTATTACCCCCTCATCCTATCACTGCATGCTCTTGTGAAAAGTCCCTCCCCAGCTCTCTTATAAGCCCCTTTTAGCTACTGTGAGTCTGCTATGAGGTGTTCCCAGAGCCTTCTCTTATCCAGACTGAACAAAACCAACTCTCTCAGCCTGTATTCAGAGGAAGTTCACCAGTTTTCTTAAATCTGCGACTTGGCAGATTGCCTCTCGTTAGTATTGAACTGTTGGGTACAACCACTTTGAGGCAATGTTTATTATACAGCTGTTATTATCCAGAATGATGATTGTGTTCCTTAATGCATCAGATAAGCCAAAAATAAAATCACAGTTTTGATAATTTGGAAGTTCTTAGCTTGGTCCTCCTCTGGAGAAGAGCTAATATGACCAGAAATAGACACTAACATAATACAGAGGAAGAATATCCTTTGTAAGGGCTAAGTAGGCTGCTTGTAGAAATTCCCAAACTTCCAGTTGCCAAAAATCGTGGCGTTTTTATATTTTCTGCACCAGACTGCAGGAGGTGCAGTCATCCTCCTATACCTTCTGCCTCTACAAACTTCTTGATCTAGTCCAGCTGAATTGTTTATAGTTTTAGTGTATGACTCATGTTTAGAAATACTTTATGTTGACTGAACATAATCTGTCATCTAAAGACATTTAGTATAGTAATTTTGTTTGTTTGTGATATTGATGATACCAGTAAAACTTTTAACTCTCATTTCTAACTACATATTGTTTCCAGGAGGAAAAAAAATTCTGAATCCAGAATTTGTTAAATTTTTATTTTAAGTTTATTATGCATTAAATATTTGTATGAAGCTTTTGGATTCTTTACAGGCTTGTCAATCTATTCAAAGAATCAAATTTAGGAGAGTCTGAATAATTGACCTTCCTTGCCATGTTTGCCATATGCTTTGATGCAAGAAACCAAATTGAACTTTCTGCCCAGCCACCTGAGACCCTCTGTCCTCCGTGTGCTACAGCAGTTAAACTAGGTGGATGTTTAATAGCTACATGTTGTCATTTATCAGATTTTAAGTGGCTTCCTTTGCTCACATCAAGTTAATAGTTTCTTTCTCCTTCTCATCTGAGATTCCATTTCTCAATAAATAATTCTGTAATACAAGAGAAGATCACCAGACTCCTGTGTTACTGAGCCTGATGAAGTTCTGCTATATTAAAGGCAGTGTATAACGTACCTCTGAAAATTTTACCTACTACTGCTCATACAGTGTATTTTGCTTCAGAAGTAGTCTGACTGAGAGGACGATATTGTAATTCATTTTGTATTGTGTGTTGTCACAAATATCTGCATTTGAATAATGCTAATGTAGTACAAGAGAACTTAACACTGGTAATTCTAGTCTAGAATAGTGTGCTAACCACTTTTAGTATTGCATTTGCTTAATCTTTTGGCTGTATAGTTAGCCAAGGCATAGTAGATGTGTAAAGTCTGAGAGAAACTGAAAAATAGAATTTGTAATTTTCTTTTACTCTCTTTCTGTGGTTCAGAGTAATAGTAGTTGTAATATAATAATACTGAAAAAAGGGTGAGGGTTGCAGATGTCCAGTCTTTAATGGTGTGCATTGTTTATCTACTGATAAACTGAACTACAAGCTAGTGAACCACTATTCCTTTTATATTTCTGATTACTGTATAGGGACATGTGTACATGGGACACCCTATCCAATCTTGTGTTTGGTGTGTTGGAAGTATGTTTGGGACCGTGGGATGAACCAGCTTCTAAAGGCTTATATATTCATGTGAATTAATGAAAACCTAATCTATTGACAGTTTGTGTATGGTGTTGATAGTTATGATATGGGGGTAGATAGAACAGTGTAGTTTGTGCATAAACATACCAAATATTCTGAAACTAATGCAAACAAAAATGTATAGCAGGAAATCTGATCTAAGAGTATATCTATAGTGTGACACAACTTTATCCCGGAAAACATGGCAGGCATTTGGTGCAAAGAAAATTGTTTTCAGAACCTGAACTGTATTAGACAAATCATAAAATTTCTGAGTAGGACAGGCACCTCTTGAGATCAAGTAGTCTAACCCCCCCTGCTACAGGATGATCAGCTAGAGCAGGTTGCTCGGAGTTAAGTACAGTCAGGTATAAAATATCTTCAAGGGTGGAGACTCCACGACCTCTCTCAGCAACCTGTTCTATTGTCTGACTCTCAGTCAAAAAATATTTTATTTAGATGGAGGTTCATGTGTTTCCTGTCGTATTGCCTCTTATCCTGTCATTGAACACCAATGAGAAGAGTCTGGCTTCCTGTTCACTGCCCTCAGTCAGGCACTTGTAAGATCCCCTCTGAGCCTTCTCTTCTCCACTATGAACAGTCCCAGCTCCCTTAGCCTTTCTTCACATGAAAGATGCTCCAATCCCTCAGTCTTTTTAGTGGCATTTTTCTGGATTTGCTCCTATCATTCCATGTTGTTCTTGTACTGGAGAATCCAGAACACAATACTCCAGATGTGACGAGGGAATAAGGATGGAATTTTAGCTCTAACCAGTAAGTGAAAAACAATTAGCTAGAAATGCAGATAGGCACATACCATTTTTGTCAATAGCAATGCAGTATGCTCAGTAATTCTGTATACTTCATGGTCTTTTCAATCTCCAAGTTCTTATCCTTTCATTCCTCTGTGAGAAGTATTTATACTTAAGTATAAATAAAATATCAAGCTGCTTAATTTTTCAAGCCATGTATGCTTTAGTCTTGGAGAGGCCCATAGTCTTAATAGTTGTTTTGTCTGCCACCTGGGTAGAAAGGTCATAGGATAAGTGAACCAATATTTTTTTTAATAAGTTAATCACATACTACCAAATACTAGTAATACTGTGCATTATTTCTTTTTTATAAACTCATACCAATCTACAGAGTTGGTCTTCCCAGTCTGGGTCCCTTCTGTTGTAAATCTGGCAGGACTTACCAGTTGAGGCAGAGGACTATTTTGGTTCCTAAAGGCAGTGAGCCAAAAAAATACCTGTGCTATGTTATGTCTTTCTGCACCGTGCTCTACAAAGTCTGTGGTTCTGGAAAGGTTTATTAGCTTGGCTGGATCTTTCCATTTAGCTTACTGGAGCTTGGAAAGAAGTAGGATTCTCTCACCTCTGCAGATGCTGTATCACTCTAAATAACAAAGAGATAACAGTAAGAAGCACTAGTTGACTACTTGTGAAAGCATGCATTATTTGTGAATTCCACCAAAGTACAAGTCGGGGTAAAATGCATGTTAATAAAACAGAAGAGCTTACTATAATGTACATTTTGGGGAGAGCATGGGGGAAAAAAAAGAAGCAGTGTTGGCAGGTTGGGTGGGAGAGTTAGGGTCAAGAACTAGAGAGTGATAAGTCCTAGAAAGGGAAAGAGTCAGCTAATTAAAAATAAAAATAAGAGAAGCTAGTGTTAAACTTCCTTTCCCTAGCCTGTAGCAAATATAATATATATTTTCTCTTTGAGGAAGAGGCTGATGCACCACTGTTGCTAACTAAAGAGATGTAAGAAAAAACAACAAATGTCTTAATAACCAAATAAAAATAATGAAAGAAAGCTGCTGGGAGGGAGGGCAGAAAGGACACACACCATCCTGATCTCTTAATATAATCTAATTTATTTCAGCAAAATGATTTATGTATTGTTCTTGTATACAAAGTGAAGGATTACAAAAAATTATCTTAATTGAAATCCTTTGTTTCTGGCTCATGCAGAAAAAGACTTCTAATGAAATATTTGAAATAATTAAGAATTAATGCAAATACCTTTGAAGATAAAGTGTAAAATGCGTCAAAAACATCCTATGAGCTTGTTTCTGGTATGCAGGATGAGTGGGAAGGTTGGAAAAAAGAGCTATGCATTTGTGAAGAAGAGACTTCTCAGAGAAAATTGGAGAAACAGAACATGGAGCAACATGGGAAAGATGGGAAATGAAAAAAAAAAAACAACAAACCAAGAATTTGAAAATAGTTCAGAGAGAGCCAAAACCCTTCGGGAATTAAAGCTGGTGAAAGATGTAAAGGGCAACAAAAATCCCCTGTTGCAAGTACATAAGCAGTAGAAGGAGTGCCAGGGAAAATATGTGAGTCCACTGATAGAGTATTAGGGGATCTGGTGACAACAGGCACAGGAAAAGTTAAAGTCTTCAGTAGATTTTTCACTTCAGTCTTCACTGGTAAGACTAGCCTTCTGGAACCCCAGACAGTGTGGAGCAAGCAAGATTTACCGTGATTAATTTAAGGGATATTTAAACAAATTGATCATGAAGTCCACAGGACTGGATAGAGGGTGCACCTGTGAATGCTGATGGAGCTGACTGATGTCAGTGTGAGGGCAGTCTTGATTTTTTTCAAAGGCTCATGCAATTTGGAGAGGTTCCTGAAGACTGAAAAAACTCTGTCCAAGAATCTGGGGAAGTACAGGTTGATAAGTCTTTCCTGTCCCTGTGAAGGTGACAGAGCAAGTAATCCTGGAAGGTATTCCCAGATACAAAACCAGGAGGAGTGTGATTGGGCTGCTGTCCAGAGGGACCCCAAGAAGACAAACAGGCAGAGGAGAACGTCCCTAGTTCGAAAAAGTGCCAATTCCTGCAGCTGGGGAGAAATAACCCAGCAAAGTGTCCTTGTGGCAGCACTGGTGAGGCCACACCTGTAATACCAGGTGCAGTTCTGGGTTTCCCAGTACTAGAGAGAGATGAACATACTGGAAAGCATCCAGTGCAGGCCACAAAGAAGGTTAAGGGACTGGAACATTTCTCATACAGGGAAAAGCTGAGTGACCTGGAGTTGACTGGCCTAGAGGAGGCTCAGGAGGATCTCATCTATGTATAAATACTTGAAGGGAGGGTGTAAAGAGGAGTTAGGCTACTTTCAGTGGTGCCCAGAGACAGGACAGGAGACCATGGGCATAATTTGAAATATGTGAAATTCCATCTGAACGTAAGAAAAGACTTCTCCTATGAGGGTGTTTGGGCAGTGTAACTGGCTTCCAGGAGAGGTTGTGGATTTTCCATCCTTGAAGATATTTAAAACCTAACCAGACATGGCCATGAGCAGCTAATCTATCTTACCCAGGGCTAGATAATCTCCAGTGGTCACTTCCAACCTTAAGGCTCTGTGTGGTTCTAAGAAAATAGCAGAAGGGGAGAAATTTATGGGTTTCTTTCAAGCAGGAAAAAAAGCTAGACCATATTGATGAATTCCATTAATTAGAAAGATTAAGTCAAGGTCACTTGCAGCTCTTTCTTAATCTAGTTGCAGGGAAAATGCTTGGGTCGTTCATTCCTTGGTTAGTGAGCTTAGGTAGTGGGGTAATAGACATCAGAATATTTTTCAGAATCAGTTAATTAGGAGGCAGAAAGATTTAATGAGGTTTTAGAAGCATTTTCCAGGGTCAAAATGGATTGTCTGAAAGATATATGAGAGCTTTGAATTTTGTGAAACCGGCTATACTGTAATATTTTTTACCCTGTCTATGCAATGTCTAAATTTTTCTTTTCAGTAAATTTTAGTCTTAAAATATCGATTGTATGATACAGATGACCTCTTGTTATATTTGATCTTCTCTTGGGTAGCCTATCTCATTCACTCCTATCTAAAAAATGCAGACAGCTTAAAATAATCTCTTGCAGGCTGACCTGGTCTGGTTATTAACCCAGCACACTCTGAGCCCTGTCTGTTTGCAAAGTTGAGGGGGGAGGAGAGGGCAAGAGGCGAGGAAGCATCTACTTTCAAAAATAGAAATCTCACAAGTACTCTATTTATCTTTCATGGTTCTCTAAAAAGTTATTCATTTGCTGTGATCAATACTTTGTAGTTCTCACCTATTAGAGTTTTTGCAATTTTTTTTTTCTTTGTCTTGCCATCTCGCTCCTGTTATTTAGCCTAGTAACCTGATTTGCTGCCTTGTCAAACTCCTCCTTATGAATAAAGTGTGTACTCTGTCTGGCATGGCAGCCTGTGAGAAGAGGGAAGGAGGAACACAAAATTTTCCCAGATCCTCCACTTCATCTAGTGTCTGCTTGTACACAGTTTTTCTGTTTTATCTTATTGCAAATATGAGAGAGTGATATGGATGGAAAGAAATCATATTTAAAAATAAATAAACAGAAAGGTTTTTTCTTGAAATTTCTTGAGATTTTTCTGTTGTATTTAAGACTAGTGTCATTAACTGCTCCAGAGAGCTTCAGGAAGGGCAGGGCTAAATGCCATCAAATGCTGAAGATCAAAGTGCACTGCAGCAACAAATTTTTCGCAGAAATATAAACTAAATTTTTAAACATTTTTTGAAGTGGTTATTTCGAAGAGGGACAGGAACACATGCTTCCGTTTCATGTACTTTTGTTAAGCGTATAGGCTGACTGTCTTCTGAGAAAAGAGAAACTCAGGCATTTCTGTATGTAACGTCCTTTTGTTATTTGTCTCTTGGAGACTATAGAAAAGTGATCTTTATTGTTAATGATGATAACAGCTAATTATGTTTGGGTGAGTGACAGATTAGATAGACTGTCTGTTTCTACTTTGCCTTTATTTTTCAGTTGGCTGAAAGCACCATTCACAGATATTTAGATAATTTCTCAGATTTAGTGATGGGTGTTGTTGTTGTACCATGTTTGGAAGCCAGATTCAAAGAACATGACTTTGATTTTTGACTCTGATTGTTTTCATCCCTCCCTAAAGTAGAATTTTTTTTTTTCAGAAGAGAATACTTAGACATATCTTCCTGTGCATTTTTTAAATTTAGAATACACCTGTAAATAGATTTTGTGCTTGTTTTTTTTCCCCCTACCCTGTTTTGTTTCTGTTGACAAGCCTTTTTGTTTTGGAATTTTGAAGGTCAGAGTCGGCTGCAGGTTTCATTCAAAACTATTTTCTAAGGAGCAGATAAACTGATGGCATAGTCTAGGCCTTTTGCTTTACATATGCTAATTATTAGATAGCATTTGGCAGTTGGTAGCTTTGTCTGAGCAGGAGGAAGAGTGTCAATTATATGACAGCTGTATGCACTTCAGCTAACTTTGTCTCCAGGGCAGCCTGCACTTGTAGTACTTGTAGATTTAGTAACGGGATCTTAGGATCTTCCTTACTTTGTGTTTGTTATAGTTTGACTTAGAAACAGTGTTCTTGAACAGTGTTCTTAAATTAGAAGTAAATGTTTGAAATACTTTGTTTTTCTCAAACGGGTTAGTGGATGGAACTATGATAGATTTCAAGTTACTGAGGTGTGGTATTACTGGATGAAGTAGAAGGCAACTTGCTCTATCAGAGGATTATTACCACTCTAAGGAGTTGTTAGGACTGATATTTTGTATCAAGTAAAATGAAGTGCTCTGGCTAAAAAGTTAAAATTGAGGCTATTTTTAAATGTAAGCTTTTTTGGGGGGGAAAGGGGGATTGAGTGTGGTTTTAAAGAAGTAACTGTGAAAATACAGAAATTGACAAACTGCATACTGAAATTGTTGTAGTTGACAAGTGTGTTTAATTAAGTAAGATGATTTGTGTCTTGAACTTCCATGTTTGTATTCTGGTTGCCCCTGTATTTTTTTTGTTACTAAACTCACACAGGAAACTGAAGTAGAATTCTCCATTGTGTTAGGTATGTGGGACTTAATATGAGATGTTGTGTGCACAGCTTCTGGAACTATGTACTAAAGTAATTATTTCATTGCTGGAAGCTTCAGGTTTCCCGGTCTCTCATCTTATCTGCCTTCTTCGTGGGTATCAAACTGAAGTAAATGCACCTACATGCTCCCTTTTCTGGAGCTTTCTCATACGCTTTCCTTCTCTTTGTTTTACCCAGTATTGCAATAGTCCTCTCTCTTATATCCCTTTCTTAAAATAATAAAATAGCCCAACACCTTCTTTCCTTTTGCTTTAGTTAAGCCAGCAGGTTATGTTCCTGTGATCCACGTAGATGCTAAAGAGAAGAGATCTGAGCTTAGTTAGCACGTGCAAGCCTCCTGGCCCTACTGGTGCATACATTTATATCTTGTATGTACTTCAGGCTATGTGTTCATATGCTTCCTAACCTGAGGGATCAAGCAATCCAATCTTGCTCAGGCCTTGGGTAGGATTGCAAAACTGATTTGTTTTACATGTTGTATAGACTTAGACATAGAGAGAAACCCTGGTAAGAAAATAGAAATTTTAGTTACAGTGTATTGATAGTGCTTAATGTAATTATCCAGTCCTATTAAAAATAATTTATCTAGCAGTTCTCTTTGTAGTTAATTTACTTTCTTTTTCTACTTTTCTCCTTCTTCTCCCAACTCCATGCCTTGAATGTTAACATATGATTTTGCTCTTAATGACTTCCAAGTGTCCTTGTGGAGTATACCTACTGTCTCCTTTCAGCCCTTGATAATGGTGCTGATTTGCATGCAGTGAGCAATCCCCATTTTTTGATTCAGTTTTTACCACCTAGATGCTCTGTCCACATACATGGTATATTCCCTTAAGTATTCAGCCCAGCAACTGCCCAGCTGTGTTGGGCATCCTGCTCAGTGAAAAGTTTACTAGAATTGTTTTGTACTTGTTTCTGTTCTCAGTTAGCAGAAGCAGAGCTAAGCATAGCGTAAAGCCTGTCTTTGGGGGTGGATGTTTGAGGTTTTTGGTTTTGGGGTTTTTTTTGGTTGGTTGGTTGTTTTTTGTTTGGTTTGTTTTGGGGTTTTTTTTGGTTGGTTGTTTGTTTTTTGTTTGGTTTGTTTTGGGGTTTTTTTTGGTTGGTTGGTTTTTTGAGTACTTTTAGTTCTTGTGCTCCCTAATAAAAACGCCTTTACAAAGGCAGGACAGAAGTGTCTGTATGTATTCTGTGGGTGAATCTTTGCAGTATATCATTCACATTTAATTCTGTAACGTACATGCTACCTTCTTTGCTCAATTGTTAGGAAATCTGCTTATTAATTGAATCAGAAGACATCTGATTTTGATACTGATTCATGTTTAAAAAAATGTTTCAGTTGACCACGTATGTGGTCTATCAAGTGGTATTCATTCCTTCTCTGGAAGCAAACATTTCCAGTAAAGTACCACCTACATGTCCATTGCCCAAACTCAGCAGCTACTCCTGTTGTCTAGTCTGCAGTTGTTAAAGGTTGATGATAGCTAGAGCTGTGAAGAATTCTTTTTTATCCTGTTACATGAATAGTTTGGTTTCTAAGTGTTTCTGTATTTGCTGAGGATGGAGGTCTGCAAACTTTCCTCTACATGCCTTCCCACTTCGTACTAGCCAGTTGCTTGGTAGTTTCAGTATTTCACTGAGGCATTGATTGCTGAGCTTCCATTTTGTAGACCCATTGCAATAAGATTTAATTTCCTTTCCTGTATTAAATAGAGAAGTGAGAATTTATTTTTTGCTGGAATCTAAAGGATATTGCAACACAACAGGAATACATAGTTAGAAATGTTACTTGGAAAGCAAGCTGCATATTGAACAGACTATACTAATTTTTTAATTAATAAAAGAACTTCCTTCTAAAAACAAAAATCAAAAACCCCTCCTACCCAAAAGCCCCAAACCAACCAACCCACAAACAAAAAACCCCAGTGCAGAGCCCAACACAAATGCTACCAAGACAAATCAAACTCAAATTTATTTCCTTCTTAGAGTATTTCAGGGTAGGAAGATGTTTACTGTGTTGTACTGTGTAGCAGTATTGGATATTTTTCTCTGTATTTGTAGTTTGGTTCTACAGTTTCCACAAAGCTGCTTTTCTCCAGTAGACTCAGAATTTTTATGTTAATGTGTACTATTTCCCCAGTTACTTCACACTGTCACTGGGGTTCTGTAGAGTTCAATGGAAATAATGCCTGTCTTGTTTAGCTTAAGCACAATATGCCACTATAGTAGTTTCACTCAACTTTTTTCTATGTGCAAAGCAGCTTGCATGGTGCATTGAATTCTGTCTCATTGGAATGTAGAGTCATTGTGTATGTAGGAACAATTAATTGTATGTCAGTGCATTGCATTCAATTTTTGTGTGTTTGTTTAAAAATGTGCTTTTTTCGAACTTACAAATTTGTTGCTGATATCTGCTTAAAAAATTAATGTTTATTAAGATTTATTAAAAATTTAGAGATTCAGCAAATATTCCTTTGAGTTATAACTTCTTGGAGAAGCAAATATGAAAAGAAACATTGCATTAAGATGCATTGTCCAGCCTTTATTAGGTGCAGGGGGAAACACAGTGACAAAGAATGAGGTACTGAATGCCTTCTTTGCCTTTAATAGTTTTTAATAATAAGACCAGTCGTTCGTCAGGTACACAGCTCCCTGAGCTTGAAGACAGAGACAGGGTGCAGAATGAAGCCCCTGTAATCCAAGGGGAAATGGTCAGTGACCTGCTACTACACTTGGTCACCCACAAGTTTCTGGGGCTGGATGGGGTCCATCCAAGGGTACTGAGGACTCAGGTGCTCACCAAGCCATTTTCCATCCTTGACCGTGGTGCAATGCCTTCTAATTTCTCCCTTAAGTGGTTCCTGTTTACAGCAAGGTCACACTTTATTTGCACTTGGTCCGACGCTAAGTCCATTCAAAGAGGAGAGACACTTTCATCTGAAATTGGGGGGTGGGGTCAAACTGGGGAAGTGGGAAAGGGTCAGTGTTTTACCTGAGAAATCTGGCTATAGATTTGCTTTTAATTTTCTGCAAAGACTAACAAATTGATCTGCTAGCTCTCATTATGACTAATTCTGTTAGTTCTGTCTAGCTGGCATTTTTGGGCAAGGAATAATATTTAGCTTACTTTCAAATACTTAAGGATTGCCACACTGAGTATTAGAATGGAAGAACTGATTGGCTCATGAGTTGATAGGCCTTTAGTTCTTTCATGAAGAGTTTTATTAGTAAGCATAGAGACCCATTTTCATTAAATCCATGGAAGAATTGTTTTAACTGGAACAGTAAGTCTAGTCTCTATTATTAAAAGATATTTTTGAAGTGTCTTAGCAAGAAGAAACTAATTCCAGTTAATACATGACTCCTTTTATGCAACACAGTTTTCCGGGAAGACGTGGCAAAATAATATGGCATTCCCATTTCATATTCAAAATGAGTTCTTGTGTTCATGAAGTACTTTGATCAAGAACAGGTATTTCAGTTATTCCCTTGATAGAAGTCTTGGGGTTTTTTTCTTCATACATGTTCTATTTGTTTGAATTATTTTGTGGCTTTGATATGCATTTTTGAGGTTTATAAATACTAATCTCAGTGTTTAAACTCAGACATTAACACTTTCAACTAGCTTTAATCAGTTTATGAAGTGTTTAATTTTTAGTTTTTCAAAGGAAAGGCTAAATATTTCTAGCATATTTCCTCTAAAAAATACTAGCTGAAAAGTGAAATAGATTATGAAAAAAATGTTCTAGTTTTAAAAGTGTGATATAATACCACCAAGGTTACTGTATATTTTATTTTCCATATTCTGGTCTTGTTTTAGTTTATCTATACTAAAAATATGTAATTTGTGATCCTTTAAGATTCTGTTTGTTTACATACTTTTGTAATTGACAAAGGGTTGATGGCAGTGTTCTCTGAAGGGCTTTGTTCCTTGGAGTCCTCTCTAGGCTATTCTTTGAAGTAGATCATTTGCTGGCTTTAAGAACAAATTGAAGTACATATTTGTTTTGACTTGGTTTTGACAGGAGGTGGAGGGATGGATTAGCACTCAAGAGTAACACGTGCTATTAACTGTTGAGTGTAGGTATATACCCTTCTTATTCAAAGGAAAAGAAGCATTTAAATAATCATACAGCATAGTGGACATCTTAAAAAATCCCATAGCTTCCCTATTCTACTGGAAAGGACAAAGGCAGCCAAGGTAACTGATACTAGTAATGTTGTACACTGTCTCATCTGACTGTCTTGGATACCAAAAAGATGTATCTTGGGGGGAAAAAAGAAGGGACTGATGAATGAAACTTTAGGAAGATACTAATGAGAAGGGAAAATATTGAGATAAAGGAAGTGACAGTAGAGGAACAGCGGTGAAATTAAAGAAAACAAAACATTCAGCACAGAAATGACTAGTAAAACTAAAAAATTAAATGAAAGTGAGTATTTCTATATAAGAAGGCTATAGCAAAGACATGCTTTTAAAATCAGCTGAACTTAATTGCTATGATGGAAAGCTGGACTTTTGTCGGAGTACTAGACCTTGGAAAGGACAGGGAAAAGGATATTTATAAAAGAGGAAGAAATGGGCTTGGGTGAAGACAATGATATAGGACATTTTTTTTCCTTCCATAATGTTATAAGTCTGAACTTGCCAGGACGAGACAGATCACTTCTTGGTAACAGATTATTTTGAGCAAGCAGTTGGATTCTGAGTTTTTCAGGATGGTTTTCGGCATCAGTGAGCAGAATCCAATTGATTTGTTTGGAAAACAGATAGCATGAATGTGTGGGAGTTTTGACTGGTGATTGGGAAAGCTGCTTGCTTTTGCCATCTCTGTAATTGCATGCAAATTAAATAAATGGTTGATGACAACTATTACCATCCTAACTTTTCCTGGCATCTTAATTTACCTTATTGGCCTGTTTACATTCTGAGTAGCTATGCTTGGGTAACAATTATGTGTGAATACTCTCATTCCAGACCAAAGGGTGTCATGGTCCTGACACAAATTCATTGTCTGATTTGTGCTCCTTGAAAGGAAGATGATATACATGTGGATTGAGATGGAAAATATTGCATGCATTTGGTATGATTTGTTGAATACATGAGTTCTAGTATATGGAAGTAGAGAAAAGAGGAAGTGAAGAAGCACACTGAAATAAATATGGGTGGGAACCACATCATGAGAGGCAAAGAATTCCCGGTGTATGCAGCAAACAAGGGATGCAGATGCACACCATTACTTTTACAGAAAGTTAACAAATCCTTGAATGGAAGGAAAAGTAAATCCATGGTATTTGTTTTGTAAATATAAACATGCATAACAAAATCTTCCAAGTGAAATGTGGACAGTCTGGTTAATGATTTGATGATATGCTGAAATAGCTATTCATGAGACTTTAGGACTGGTTTTTTTTTTCTCAAGACTTGGCATTTTGATAGAAAATAGGAATGAATTCCTGAGTAAGAGTAGTAAGAAAAAAAACACTGAAACTGTGCAACTTAATTTTAAGCAGAATGATGTGGCTCCTTAAAACATAATTGTACTGAATGTCCCCCACACGCCCATTCTAAGAGCGGTCTGCTACAATTTAGTAATTTAAATTCGTTTCACTGCCTATGTAGGTCTCATGTAATGAAGCCTTCTGAAGTGCAAGTAGCCTTTTAATTTTTCTAAATATTAGATGATTACTTAGCAAATTTATACCCCTCTGTTTTGGCCCAGATTGCTGCGAAGCTTTTTATTTTGATACAGTTCTCTAGCTAAGGGAAGGGAAGGGAAGTCTTTCTTTTTATAAAATCAAAACTGTTGACGAGAAATTTAGTCTGCATCTTCAGAAAGCATCTAGGAAGAAGAGGTGTTTTTTCTCATAGATACCATAGTCTGAAAAATATTATTTTATCTATATTAAAATATTATAGAGTCTATAAAGTCTTCGCTTAGTTCAGTTTAGGCCCATAAAGTAGAGCTTAGAGTAAAAAATAGTATATCAAAATTGATGCCCAGTGAGTCCTAGACTATTTTGATTTTTATTGCCTTTGGCATTGCGAAAGACTACTGATCATACTTCATTCAAGACAGTAGAAATTCACATGAACTTACTGTATGGATAGTTCAGTGCATCTTTAATTGCCTTGGTTGGTTGGAAGATTTTTTAATTCTCATGTACATTTATTGGTTTTAGAAAAGCTAGCCCAGCAGATTCTGTAGAACATTATTTAAAATCACATTATGAATTGCCCCAGGTAGGGATATTTTTATTAAAGGGTCATACATAATATTGACATGAATAGCTGCGACCTTTTGTAAGCAATTTATAATTGTTGACAAATATGCAGTCAGAGTTATAAAGGTTATCTATGTAATAAAGAAAAAAGGATTTATTTGATAACATCCTGAATTTTGGGGTAAAATAACCTGTCAATTTTACTGACAAGTTGTTGAGTGTGTATGGGGAAGGAGAAGGAATACCGTTTATGTTGTTTACATGTCAAATGTGTAGCTTCTCTTATATTCTAATATGAGCCTGTTAAGAGTCAGAGACACAGCAAATGTGATTGTTGCTTTCTAAATTTGGATTTTGAAATAAATCTGTAGTTTCTGTAATGCAAATAAGCTGCAAAAAAAGAGGGAGATATGCACTGACAGCAAGTAAAAACACAGTTCCAGAAATGTGCGGTCTGTATGAATGATATACAGTTTGTTGGCTGACCCAAAACTTTGTGCTAAATCAAAGCCAATAATGAAATTCAAAGGCAGATTTTTTACAATGCCTACACTGCATTACTATGCCTGTGTGTGAACACTTTGGATGGGTTAATTATACCCTCCTATTTGAAGGTTTTCATTTACATAAGGAGTAGAACTTGATAAATCAAATATAAAATTCAGTGTCTGATTTATTGGACGGGGTGTTATGTAATCAGAATTTTAAAAGCAAACGTTAAAACAAAATTTGCTCTATAAAAGCAAACCATTCCTGATGAATATGAATTTATAGTTAACATTCCCCATGCCTCCCAGAAGTGACCACAGTCCATCATCAAAGTCATGATGATAACTTTGTCTGGAAAATGCGTGTATACGACAAGAAGTCTTTTTTCCAATCTGGAAAGACGAGGTCTTGCCTATCTGTCTCAAAGTTTTTGAAAGATGTGTTTCCACACTATATTTTTGAAGACTGCTATTTCTTTTTCTGTTTAAAATGTATTTATATAGCATATTTTCTCAGCAGGACAATTCCAGAAAGTTTTCTGTGTACTTTGACCTAGTAAACTAAAGCAAAACTGCAGAGTGGTGATTATGCTATCTTACTTTTTGTGGTGGTTTTTGTTGTTTTTTTGTTTTGGTGCCTTTTTTTTTTTCTTTTTTTAAGTTTGGGGGGATAGCAGAAGGAAGTGTTCCATAAAGTTACATAAAGCTTTAACAAAGTTATTTTCAATTACAACCCTCTTAAATCTCATTGATAACAAGGCTTTTAGCCTAACAACAATTTGATTCTAGATAATATATCAAATGATCACTGAACAGATGGCAGTGACTTTTTATTGCTACCAAGTGGTGCCAAATTTGTGTGGACTGATGAAAAATGAAGAACAATATTCTGCTAACAACTCTCCCACTCCTGCTACTTTTCTTCTGTTTGTGTCTAGAATCATGTAAAAAGGTTTTATTAATCAAAAAAACCCTGGTACTCTACAAAGCTGTAGAACAACCAACCTAGAGGTTGACTGTTCCAGAGAGGCTCTTGTTTGCCTGAGCTGTATTGTTCAGGGCCAAGTGGTCCATGGATGTGCTTAGAAATGTCAGATGGACACAAGTTACCAAGTTTTTAATATATTTTGTTAATATTATGAAATCTATTTTCCAAACTATGCTGTAAAGTTAAGAACAAAATTGTTTTTATTTAGTAACACTATATGAATTAAGTGTATTATGGTCACCATATATTTCAACGTATTTTCTTTCTGTTTGGAACTCCTGCTCTTTTGATTTAGAGAAGAAGGATAAAAAATGAAATTTCTGTTCTCAAAATACAGCTTTTAAAAAAGTTCTTGATGCACAGTGATAGGAAGTGATACTTTATAGCTATAAAGAGATGCAGAAGTACCTGAGGAGTTACTTGCTGACATCTGAAACTGCAGAACCCCTTGTCAGCTTGAAGCTAAGATTCCGAAAACTGGCCAGTAGTATTATCAGTTTATGCTGCCTCACAATTTTAGAACCAAGGTCAAACTGAAACAGTTTCCATAAAAGACAATGAAGAGAATTTCCCATGTTTCCTTTTTCTTTAAAACTTATTTACTTTAATCATCCACTTCATTAATACTAAAAATAATTCAGAAGTGTGACATAGCCATTCTACTGCCAAATGACGTGACCTAAAACTTATTTCCTGTTTCATTTTCTTGAAAACACAAGATGGAGAAACAAAGCTAGTATTTCCAATTTTCCATAAAATATGCTTCTGTACTTTCTTCTTAGTGAGTAGTTAGAGATCTCTTCCATGCTAGAATGTTTTGAGTTTTGAATGTTCCCTCTATTGTCATAGGCAGTGTATTTAGGTTTTTTCATTGTTGTGAAGTTTTGTGATGGGAGAGGTTATTCAAATACTTCTCCTTTTGCTTTAACAATAAAGCGGACTTAAGGCATTTTTTTCCTTTAGAAATGAATTAATTTGATCTTCTAAAACTGTATTTATCCGCTTTGCAGTTCTTCCTTTGCCCAGAGGTTGCAAAGTGTTAGAAAAAGCAGCTGCAGCAGCTCACTTTATCTATAGAGTGTGTAGGTGAACGTCTACAGTTACATTTAGTAATCACAGGCTGTTTTTATCCACCCTGGAGGAACATGGATGGTGAGGATGGCACAAAGGAAGGACTTTTAACGGGAGCCACACTCCAAAAAATTTTGAGAAACACTGTGTTCGTGATGGTGTTCGCTTGGTAAGAACTAGGTAGTAGCCGTACGAGGCTGTAGAACAACCAGCCCCTCAGCTGGCTGTCGCAGAGGTGCTTTTTGCCCAGCCTGTATTGTTCAGTGCCGGGTGGTGTTTGGAAACGTCAGGTCAGCGCTGTAGGCCTAGCAGAAGCAGGGAAGGCAATCAGCATGTTGCCTTTGTGCCTTTCTTTGGGAAACTGCAGAATGTTTGACAGATCTCTGGATGACGCTGGATGTATGCATTTGCAATTTGCGTAGTCACATGGAGGACCCTCTGCTGTCACAGGCCTACAGTTGTAAGGCCTGTCTACAGAAATTCTCCAGAGCATCACCCAGATAGTGTTTTTCTGAAACAGTATTTTTTCCCAAAGGAAGCTGGAACAATTAACTTTATGTGAGCCTTTCTAATAGATAGACTCCAGTAGAAACTGGTAGGCAAACTTGAATGTCATCATAGTGTTCTTACAGGAAAACTCCCAAAGACAATGCACATATCTTTGATATTGGGGGGAAATATGATAATAAATATAAACAAAAGGTATGTTTAACAAAGTGTCTCCAATCTTACTTTAATCATTGCAGTTTTCTCTCAGATTTCTATGTGCAACAGGAAATGGGATAAAATAGTGCGTGTAACAAAATAGTATAATATTGTAGGCACTGAGTATTAATGTCATATCTAGATGTTCCCTGGTACTCAAATTTTTATACAGTTGATGGACTTTTGAGAGGTTATCTGTAAAACATATTATTGTACATATGGTTATAATGCAAAAATCTGATTATTTTGAGCCAGCAAGGTTCTGCTGCAAGTAAATATATGGAGACCTGTTGGGTGACATACCCATTTCTCATGAACAAGAGCAGAATGGAAGTTCAACCTTTTATCAGTTATTATTTAGAGTCCTTACATTTTAAACCAGTGAAACCACCCTGGAATACCTGTTTCCATTAGGTAATAAGTCTTATAGTAATTTGTCAAAACACAAGATTTTTGGAATGAAATAGAGAGTTTGTTTCTCAAACTCAAGCTGTTGTGTACCCATGACTAAAATCCATGCACCCTCCTTTGTCTGTCTCTTCCATCAATGGATGTATTGGGTGTGTCTTCTGCTTTAGGGAGGCTCTTTCTTTCTACTTCAAAAACTTTCATGCCCTTAAAAGCTGTATGCATTGGAGCAAGTATTTCTGGTGGGAGTAGCATTAGTGTTGTTCTAGTACTAAGTGGTTTGCTATTCGGAAGAATTTGGTGATCTCTGGAGATGATGTCCAATGTATGGGTCTGTAAGCTCATACCATAGAATCCGAATAAGGGCTTAGGACGATGCAGATAGTCTGACATCACCGATGTGAACATGGCAGGCTTAATCTGTCCTCCTCCCTGAGGCAGCATTTTTACTATCAAACACAGTTATAATAGAAGCTTATAAAAGAATTTGCTTGTTCTGGCTAAAAATGGCTTTGTATATTTCAAAGGCTCTCTTGAGTACTGTGTCAGCATCTGAAACCTCCTTCGTGGAATAGGCGGCCTCAGTGGTTTAATAGATGTATTGTTTTATCTTTTCACTGAGTGGATGAAAAAGCTTTATTTTGGGCCTCACTGTACTAGACTTACGAAAAGTGGAATTGCCTCATGAATTTTTGTGACATATTGACTCAGAAAAGTCAAAGCTTGCAATCTTGTTCTCTCTTCCTGAACAATATCTCCTCTCGCAGTACTTGACTTCGTATTCAACTTCAGTGCAGCCTCTGAACCTGCTTCCAAATTTCTGCCTTGGAGTGTGAAATAAGAATCAAAATCTTAGCACTTCGCTACTTTCCTATCAACTTCTAATTAAAAGCCATTTCTTCAGGTAGCCAGGGAGGTGCCAACTCCAGTATTCCTATTTTTTTTCCCAAAATAATCAAAGGCAGTTGTATGCACTATGTGGAAACAACCTTATGCACATCCCCAAAACGTTTGAGATAATTTCTTTAGAAAATACAGTGCTACTGCATTCAATTAGAAGTTTATCTAAACATGTTTTTCAGTTAAAAATCTTTCTCCATTCATGAAGCTTTAAATTTTTGAAGATTGATAAGTAAGACAATTATGTTGCTTAACTACTTCTAATTTTTGATCACATGATTCCTTCTGTAGCAATTTGTTATATGTTGTAAGGACAAAAATTCTTAGTGTGACTTTTTTCTTTAAATGACATTGACATTTTGTAGTATTATGTGAGTTGTTTGTTGTGGTTTTTTCCCCTGGTTTTCCCTAGGCCTGCTCTTGGACAGAGTACTTTTCAATTGAAATTTCAATAACAATTTGTATGCTGAGCTAGAATTTTAACAGAAAAGATAATTTCTGATGTCACTAATTCTGGGAATAGGTAGAATATGTTATTTTCTTTGTTTTAAAATAATGCAATACTCTTTTAAATCACTGAGTTGCTTTTCTTTTTCTGCCAGGATTTTATAAGAACTACATAACAGACTTAGCATTTTTAGTATTTGTATATGTGTATTAAGAACTTGAAGGTAAAAAGTTTAACTTGAAATGAAGCACGTGTAATACGTTCCTTTCTCCACATACAATATGAATAGTCCCCTTTATGTATATTCTTCTGCTACTTGGTTTACAGATGCTGGATTTCTCCTTCAGTGTTATCCCAATTCACATACAATTGGTTGTCCTTTTCCTTGTCTTTGAATGATGCGAATGTGGTGCAAAACTCCAGTCTTTATCTTTCTAAGCTTTGCCTCTGTCGATGACTTCATACACTTGTTTACCAGCTGGAATATCATAGTATTTAGCATCCTGTACAGTGGGTCATTGTATGAGGATAGTGTTCTAACAGGACAAAGGCATACTCCCTGCCTTGTCTATTATGCAATTTAAATGAAAATACATGCATTCAGGCAGGGAGGGGCAATTCAAGAATCAGCAGACTTTTGACAATTTCTGAACCTGCAGACTACTGTTTCTACTGAGGTTTCAGAGGTTGTTCAGCTTGCTTGAGAAGACCACTAAAAGCTGTTCTTTTCTTTCAGTGGAACTTGCTTCAATGCAATGTTTCTGTATTATAACTGTAAATGAATCATCTTTACCCTTTCAGAATAATTCATGCTTTGTCTAATCTGAACTCCCTTACTGAATAGGTTCTACTGGCTGAGGAAAAGTACATGCTATGCAAACAGATTTTTGCTCCGTTCTTTTTAGGACCTTGACCTACACTGAATATATAAAGTATTATACAAAATTTATTTGTGTTCATCTGCTGACTGATATTTCATACTGATATGTGTGAATCTTGTTTATGACATATCTTTGTCATCATGTGGTGAAGACTCTTCAATCCCAAAGATGAAACTATAATTAAAATTCTGCATTATCAGTATTTTATGGATAAATCTATTTAGGAGGAGACTGTAATTACTATGAAGTGTTGGAGGCACTGACATAAGTACATATAAATTCTTTAAGGTGGGGAAACATCTTAGAATCATCCAGTCTGACATCCTATGTAAAATATGTTCTGGATGTCTTTTTAGTCTCCGTGTAGAGAACAGATTACTTAATAAGTTGGGTTCTTTTTTGTTATTCTGCCCTTTGACACCTAGATTCTTGAACAGAAAGAAGGAGAGGAGAAAAAGTTTGGATTCTGGTGGGGGTTCTTTTTGTTTGTTGGTTTGGGGTTTTTTTTGTTTGGTTGGGGTTTTTTGTTTGTATTTTTTAATTTTCACTGATACCAGAACTTGACTGACAGGTATTTAACTTCTATTTGCAATTATTGGAGATTTCCAAAAAGTGGTATTGGTTAATAATGATAATCTGTGAGGAGTTTGGTGCCTTCCCCTGCATGCCCTCTCCCATTGGGATAGTAAGTGGTCAGAGCTTTTATTCAACCCTTCTCTGAAAAAATTCTTTGGTTTAAGACTTCAGTGTTAAAATTTTTCCTTTTTACCTCATTAATTGCATTATGTTGTAGGCGTTACTGTATTTTAAGTTTCATAATTTCAGTTAAAAATAACTGAACTGAATTGGAAGAACGCAAATGGAAGATTCTCAGTGTGTGTGTCAGTGGTAGTTTTGGTATTAATTTCACTCTACATGGTTTGACCTGAATAAGGTATAACTTCAGTTCCAGTTTCATAGTTAAACTCTGCATAGGCTTCATAATTGTGCTGTTTATAATAGGAGAATATCCAATTCGTTCTGGAAATCAAATTAGCCTCAAGGCATCTTAGTGTCAAAAGTTGTGCTAATGGAACAATAGAATATTGGTGTAAATACTCTAAGAAAATTAAGTGCTAAAACACTCGATCACAAATTTATCTAAACTTATTTTTCAGTAACAGAAGGTTATTTCTGAAAGAAAGTTTAAAAACAATGACAGTAAGGTTAGAGTCAGTAATAGCTCTGTATAAAACATTGATATTCACTGAGAGATAATCTAGGTTGCTTGATGAAAAACATAAACAGTGTCTTTTAATTAAAGCACAAATTGAGATACAATGTGTAGAACCAAATATATAGGAAAGGTAATAGAAGATAGGCTAAAGAGAACCTGCTGGAACTTTGTGATAGATATTGTTATAATGAGTTACACCAAAGAAAGTGTATCTTTTGTAATGGCATTTTGAGTTCTTTTTCACTGAATGGATATAGGATATTTAAAAAAAACCAAACCAACTCATAGTATTGAGTATTGTTTTTAGCAGTTGGAAGGTATAGTATATATTTTCTCTGGAAAAGCCAAGACGACAGGTGGGGGATCTTGACCAGAAGGTAAATAAGTATAGCATTTTTAAGGGATCTATTTAATGTTCTATCTTTCACAGTTATTCCTGTAGATGAAATTTTTCTCAGCCTGTTAATGAAGGAGAACAGTTATGATTGGAGGGGTCTCAAAAATAAAACACCTTTCATTGAACACATGTGGAATTCAAATTTCTGTTGCATCTGTCTCAAAATTTATGTGCATCTGCCATTTTCTTTGTTGGAGAAGGGAACTGTGTTTGAAGAACAGAGTATGTTATTTCTTTTTTACCCCAAATCTTGCACCAGTCCAAAACTAGTGCAATTCCACTTTTTTATAAGAAATGTGATGGTCATACCACTGAGAATCATGCGGGCTGTTGTCACTCTTAGCTATGGCTCCTTCCCCACCCCCCATGATTGTAGGTGGATACAGTTCTGTAACTATGCCATTGCAACAAAGGCTTCTTTTCAGTTTTTACTCTGATATTTCTCTCACAAGCAGAGACTGTAAATGTAAAGAAATACAGCATAGCTAAGGAAGTGTGCCACAAATATTCACTGCACAGGAGCTCTTCCATATTTCCATTTGTCAAATGAGGGTCTTCCCATCCTTCTTCTGCCTTTTGTCTATGTCTGCGTATTATTCAAGTATGTGAAATATACGTATGAGAATTAACTATTTATACTGTAGTAGTTATATCTTTAGTTGTAAATTTGATGTATAATAATTTGAACCATTTTTTTCATGAGCTCTGCTCATAATTTGTTCATTGTATTATTTCCAATCCTTTTTCCACAGCTGCAATCTGAATAAGTGCCTCAATTATAGTTAGTGTTATTCTTTAATATTCACTGAGCCTCATGGAAAACTTTGAAAGAAATATTCTATTTGAAGACAATTATGCTTAAGTATCATGGTATTCTAAATACATTTGCATGAAAAAATCCTGCCAAAAACATGAACTCGTTTTTCTTTTTCATGCTACTATCTGCAGTAATAATTATCCCATGTGACATCATAATCAACTGTCATATGATATCACAGTTTAGTGTGACCAGAATTTTCCGACTTGAACACACAAGTAAGTAGCATTGCTTGACAACCAGACATAGCTGTCACTTTGCTTCTGAAAATTGGATAGTTCTCATTTAGGAATCATTGCGAAATAATAGTTATATTAAAAATATGTAGATCTAAAAACATTTGCTAATTTAATGTTTTTAAAAATTTGCATTAAAAAACCTTCTTTTGCATTATTTCGTAATTTTTCAAAAATGACTTTTTTTTTTTCTGATGGCAATCTTAGTTTTAGGAAATAATAATACCTTGTGACAGATTTGTTCAGTGAGTTATCTGGTCCATGTTCATTTCTCTTTTGCACACTTCTTTTTCATCGCACTTTTAGGTACGCATCTGAGGGCAGAATTTTCCTGCAAACTTTAGATTTTCATGAAGTAGCCATTGTGTAGCTGCTACTCTGCTATAGTGGCCAAATACATGACACTACTATGTGTTCCTTTGAAGAGTGGAAACTCACCGGAGTGAGCACGCAGAAAATGATGTGTAGAATCCATCGAATGCAAATTAAATGTCTGATCTTCAGCTTTTGGCATATTATTCTGGCCTATACTCCTATTTTGTCAAATCGCACTTCCCAGTTTTTAAGATTAGTAGAGCTTGAGAGTCATGGTTTATAGAATTGTCATTTTGATAAATAGTAGAGATTAATGCTTTCATCCAAATTATGCATTCTTTTTAGGATGATAACATTACATAATAATAGGGGCAGATTTCCAAAGTCTTGATCAACAAAATGATCACAGAAAGACTTCTTAAATAATTCATTTCCATCTATCAAGGCTGACATGAGGCAGCGTTACCAAACAACCTCCTTTTGACAGGATAGTCCAATAGTACAGTTCTTATTCATTGCTCTGCTACTGGCACAGGAACATTTGTGGGCAAGTATCCAGGTCCCCAGGAAACTTGGAATCATTCCATGTTAAAGAACTGTAACTGTAGCTAACAAACCAGCTGCTGTATTGAGCTCAGAAGGAAGGCTTTGTAGCTGTGTGGAAGGAACTTAAGTTATTTGCATAACATCCAGCAGTCTTAGTGGGAAGGGTTGGCAGGAGCACAACAGCAGGGTAGGCATCCAGCTTTTCTTTTTTGACCTTATCTGTCACTGATTCCATTCTTCAATGCTAGGATGAGATGAAAAGAGAGGGAAGTGAAGAACTTGACCAAAAGAGCTGTACAGGTCTGAAGAGAAGGGTACTCATGATCATATTGGCAGCATTCTTTGGGAAAGTAATAGTTTATTAACTTCAGCAAACAAAATTTGTTTTATAATAAATAGTATCAACTTCTGTAGTGCAATATTTGTGAGTTGGTAAATTCTTACTATGGAGAGAGACAAATTTTAACAACAAATACAGGAGAATATAGTGCTATCCATCAGCATAAGTCAGCTGTCAGAACATGCTGTTGTACCAAGTTATCAGAATTTACAGAAATGGTCAGTCATATTAAAAACAGGAGTTTTCCAATTAGGCCAACTTTAGATTAAGAAAAAGAAATAACAGTATATCTTAAATATACTGCATCACTTCTTCAAGCTTTAGTTTTTCCAAAAAAATTTTAATCAGTTCTGAACAGGCATTTCTTTGGTCTTCTGTCACACCAGCTTTACAAATTCTCTCTTTAAATACTGTCTTTTGCAAATGTACCTTTGTTTTAAAATACTCAGGCCATACTTCATCTAGTATTTAAACTGCCACCACCAAGGAAAAAGGAGTCTTGCTTTCCTGTGGCCTTCTGGCTCTCTCCATGCCTTCCACAAATACAGCTGTTTGTGAGGCCAAACAGTAAATCACGTTGGGGATTTGAATGGAAAATAAATGGGGTGGTAGTCTCCCTCTGTTGCTGTTTCCTTCTGCCTTCCACTACCTCATCCCCAATGTAATTTCAACGTGCATTATGTTCCTGGTCCAATTCACTACTTTTGCGCAAATGCTTATCACAGAAAAAGCGTTAACACAAGAGAAGAAAATAATGGAATTTTTGCAGAATAACCTTTTCTTACGTTATATGTATTTGTTATCCCGTAAGAGATTATTTTTTATTTAAAAATGCATAAACTAATGACTTCTATGAGTAGTTTTTATGTAGGAAAGGACAAGAAGTCTGGAAGACATATTTCACTGTAATTTCAAAGAAAATTGAATCAGCCTTCAATAAGAAGTTAAATTTCTTTCCCAGTATGTGAAATTGAACTTTGTGTGTTCTCACTCCTTTGTATTCTTGCAGAAACAGAAAAGATGATTCTGTAATAGTTTAATTTTCCTTCAGACTTTCTATTTAGCAAAGGTTTCTCACACTTCTATGATTGTATAAAGAACAATCTAAGAGATGATTAAAAAGCTGTCAGCTGTTCATGTTAATGTGTATGGCACAGAAATTACTTGTATTTCACCTTTGTAATATTACCTCTGCTCCAAGAACGTTAAGCATATTGATGTATCTGAGAGGAGTCCTACAAAAAAAGTCTTCGGGTTACTGGTGGAAGAAAAGCTGGACATGACCCAGCAATGTGCACTTGCAGCCCAGCAAGCCAATTGTATCCTGGGATACATCAAAAGCAGTGTGGCCAGCAGGTTGAGGGAGGGGATTCTGCTGCTCTACTCTCTGCTCTGAGACCCCACGTGCAGTGCTGCATCCAGCTCTGGGGCCCCAGCACAGGAAGGACACAGACCCACTGGAGCAAGTCCAGAGGAAGGCCAGGAAGATGATCAGGAGGGTGGAACACCTCCTGTGAGGAAAGGCTGAGAGAGCTGGGGTTGTTCAGTTTGGAGAAGAGAAGTCTCCAGGGAAACCTAATTGTGGCCTTCCAGTACCTAAAAGAGAGCTAAGAGGGACTTCATACAGGATGTATAGTGACTGGATGAGGGTTAACTATTTTAAACTGAAAGAGTTTAGAGCACCATCCCATGCCAGGATGGTTGGAACTAGATGATCTTTAAGATCCCCTTCCAGCTGCAACTGTTCTATGATTCTATGATCAACATTTTATAGCTTGTGTTGTATTTTCATATTAAAAAATCCTACATGCCACTTTTCAGATAGTGTTTCTCTGAACATGTAGGTTGTTTACACAATCTTTTGGACTCCTGTAAGGAACCCAAAACATTATTTTAATTGTCTTCATTGGCCATCAAGGAATTCATATGTAATGAAAGTAAGCTGCAATGCTGTATTGTTGTTGTCACCAATTTCTACTACCAGTCACATACAAACCATATCAGCATGATAGTACTGTAAGTCTAAAATGTTTATTAACCCATTACTGCAGAAGACTGCTAAAGTTTTCTGTATCAAACATGACTTTGTGCTGATTTCTGACAAGCAGAAAAAAATAAGCTGTCGCATTTTACTTTATATTATCCCTTTGCCCGTCATCCTTCTATTTCAGGCTGATTTGTCTTTTTCCTAATCTCTGGTAAATGCATATTAGCTTTATTTGCAGCATCTTAAAAGATCATTATGTTGGCATTTTTGTTCAAGGAACAAAGTCTGTAAAAGAAATACATAACATTCTGTCTTGATTCTTATTTTAGTCTGCTTTTATACAACAGATTAAAGGATGGGCTCTGTCTGTAAATGGATCTTCACAGCATGAATCATGGCCATTCTTAAGACTATTAAAGCCATTGAAGAATATTTTTATATCCTGACAGTTCCGATTTTGTAATCAAAATGTGACTTGTCAATAGAGCTACTATCTTTTCTTATTTGTGGAAGAAAACAGACACGTTCTTTAGCACAATAACCGAGTTAACAGTCTGGGTTTCCAACCAGAAGAATATAGTAGAACAGAAACAACTGTAATTGTTTTACACAGCTAAAAAATAGTTTGCACTTCAAAGAGAGGAATGTGAGTAAATCTCCCTTTGGGAAGAGAGAGGGGGAACGAAATGAAGTACATTAATTCACTGATTTCATCATAGTAGAGGAATTATTTCTCTTTAAAATGTTGTTTTCAATGGGACAAAACACATTTCTCTAAGGTCCGATCTGCTTTGTATGTTTTACTTATATTTTTGTACCAGTCTTGCCCCAACACTCCTGTGTGCATTAGCCATTTTCAAGAAAAGTTGGGTAAAAGTGTCTGAAATGTTATGTAAACAAACCCCAGTGACTGGACAAAGAACAGGCATCTAAGTTGCTGTCAGTAGTGCAGGAATGCAGAGAGAATTGTCTGTGGCTGTTCTGCTTGGCAAAACGTGCTGTGCTATTCAGTGTGTGTGTACTGGTGTGTCCATGAGAGATGCAGGTTCAAACTGCCCACATCCTGTGGAATCCCACGGAAAACTGGGATTATTGCATTTTTTAGGTTTTAAGGAATCAGGGGATAGAAAACAATGCAAAGCACATCTCATTAGTTTCATCCAGTTTCACAGGGTGTTATGTATATACAAGCAACACTGGAAGCTTACTGTTATTGACTATAAACATTTTAATACACTTTCTTGTTTCTTTTTTCTTTTTATGAACAGATATAAGAAATTTGTCTGGATCAATACTGAACTGAATGCATCTGAACTGAAGGAAATATTTTGAGATTGCTCTCCTGACAGAAGTTGTGCAAAAATGGTACACTGAGGTTCCCGCCGACACTTCTGGGAAGACTGTAACTGTATTTTTATATTGTAGTTTATTGGCCCATAAAAGACAATGTAATAACAAATGTAACAGTAAATTTATGCAATAGTAGTGGTTCCCCTCCCACTGACTGGACATGAGTGATCAAAGGTCTTTGCAAGAAGATAAGCACAAAGTTAGCAGAACTTCCTCCAAGTTCAGGGAGTCTTCAAGAGGCATGCAATCCGATGATTATTTCGCTAGAAAACTTAAAGCCTTGAATGGTAGCATGGGTCCTCCTGTGTCTTCAAATGCATCTAGCAAAGCTGAAAATAATCAAGCAAATGGTACACCAGCTGTGCCTAAAATGGGTGTTCGAGCAAGGGTATCTGAATGGCCTCCTAAAAAGGATTGCTCTAAGGAATTGAGTAAAGCTGCTTGGGAAAACAGACCTCCAGCTGGTTACGAAGGTGTGGGCTCAGTACTTCCAAATGGACAAAATGACCAAAGTGATGGACAGCAAGAAGAGCTAGAATTGGAATTTACGGAGGGAAAGTATTCAATTGGAGATCTTTTTGTTCATTCCCCTCAAAGGGGACTTCATCCCATAAGGCAAAGAAGCAACAGTGATGTGACAATAAGTGATATTGATGCTGAAGATGTGTTAGACCAAAACGCTGTTAACCCGAATACTGGAGCTGCTCTTCATAGGGAATATGGCAGTACTTCTTCAATTGATAGACAAGGCTTGTCTGGAGAAAATTTTTTTGCAATGCTGAGAGGATACCGAGTGGAAAATTTTGAACATAAAACCCTTGCTCCTTTTGGATTTTCTGAGTTTTTCCACTGTGATCCTACTGTTTCTCCGAGTCTACATGCTGCTGCGCAGATTTCCAGGGGAGAATTTGTCAGGATTTCTGGGTTGGATTATATGGATAGTGCCCTGCTTATTGGTCGAGACAGGGAGAAATCTTTCAAGAGGAGACTAAAATCAGAAGGGATAGAAACATCTCTGTTTAGAAAACTGCGAACAGTTAAAAGTGAGCATGAAACTTTCAAGTTTTCATCAGACCTGGATGACAGACTTGACAGAAATGTTCGTTCTTGGAACTGTCAGAAATGTTTTGCACATTATGATGTTCAGAGCGTTTTGTTTAACATAAATGAAGCAATGGCTACCAGAGTAAATGTAGGAAAAAGGAAAAATATAACCACTGGGGCTTCAGCTGCATCACAGACTCAGATGCCAGCAGGCCAGACAGGAAACTGTGAATCTCCCTTGGGAAGCAAAGAGGACCTCAATTCAAAAGAGAATTTAGATGCTGATGAGGGTGATGGGAAAAGCAATGATTTAGTATTGAGTTGCCCTTACTTCAGGAATGAAACTGGTGGGGAAGGAGACAGACGGATTGCACTTTCTAGGGCAAATTCAGCATCCTTTTCTGCAGGTGAAAGTTGTTCTTTTGAGTCCTCTCTAAGTTCCCATTGCACAAATGCTGGTGTTTCAGTACTGGAAGTACCAAGAGAAAACCAGTCCATTCACAGAGAGAAAGTGAAACGTTACATCATAGAACACATTGATCTTGGAGCGTATTATTACCGCAAGTTCTTCTATGGAAAAGGTAAATTTTTCTAATGCAACTGTTCTGACATAGCCATGCACTAGATTCAAGTTGTTTAGTAAAGATAATTTTTTGTTTGCCTTCTCTATAGAGAGACTGAAGTATTCCAGAGGATCCTGAAAATCTTTACTAGAATTAAGCCTGTTATTCTTGCCCTTTCATAGAGATATTGGACAACTAGTGGGTTATATATAAAATTGGGCAACACCTATGTGAGTTCATTAAGTGATTTAAGGAAAGGTTAAAATGCAAACTAACTTCTCCAAACCAAACTTTCTTGATCAGAAAGAGGAAAAGATGACATTTGTATCTGGTAAATGCATTGGAAATACTGATACCCAGAATGAAAATCATAATTTCCTAAAAGGTGCTTCCAAAGAAGAAGGTTTTATTATTTAGGCTTCTGACTCTCTTCTAGATTCTACTGTCTTTTGCTTCTACTTCTACTGCCCCCAAATGTCTTTTGGGGCCTTTCATACTGTATGCATGCATACGTACTCCTTAAAGAGAGAGCTTCTGATGCTATTTAGTTTTTCAGTTTAAAGAAGTATGTTTTGTGCCTTTCTACTAGCCTTATACACTTTTCTTTTAGGATGTGTTCACACTGCAAAAATGCCAGGATACTCTTCTCAGCAGAGTAATTATCATGGCTTGAATCGTTATTCAAATAAACTGTTTCCACTTTGTGATGGACTTTGACAGTCTGTATTCAGTACTGCATTGTGAATTGTGTATTAAATCTCTGGCTTTGTGGGGAGAACCCCAAAATACCTACCTGTGTCCTCTCTGTATCATAATTTACAGCTAGATATTTTTTGCTGTTATTAAAAGAAAAGTTTGCTGCTGTTTTTGAAAGACTGTTACAGCCCGAGTCTTCTTGAAATCATACTTCCTCTGCTTTCTAACTATATTTGAACATCAGGAAATAAGCACTGTACTGTACTCCTTCCTTCTCTAACCCTTTACAAGGCACTCAAAAGAGGATCCAGTATTTTTCACAATATGGTAGACACTGTCAACATAGTAATTGTAAAAACAGTGTTTTTAAAAGGCAAGAAAGAAAAGAATCTGAATCTCTAATGGAAGAGGAAGAAAAATATCCACAGCTAAGAAAGGAGCAGGCAGTAATTTCAGAGGGTCAAAAAGCCTTTCAAGCTAGGCAGGTTGTAAAGTATAAGAAAAGTGCTGAGGGAGGGAGAGTGCAAGAGAACGAAGGGAAACTTGTAACAAAAGGGTGGCATATTTTTCGAGGGGCAGAGAGGAGAAAGGATTGGCACAGACAAATGAAAGGAAGATTGTCAGTGGACAAAGGTGGTGGCAGAATGGGGTGTAGGGGGGAAGACAATGAAAGAGGACTTGTTTGTGAAGTGCTTTTATCTTGGATGAGTTACAAGTGCTGAAGTGCAGTAGATTTTTTGTGAAGAAAAATTTTGTCTGAGAGAGTAAAAAAAAGAAAATGCAAAGAGTACTCAAAGCCACTTTAAATAATATAATATAAACAAACCTAACGACCTTTCTGGAAAATTGATGTGAATGTAATTAGTTTTAATTAATTTCTGTTCTGAAATAGTATCACAGCTTTATCCCACATAGTATAATACTAGGAAACTCGAATTGTTACTAATTATTCTCTAGGTAGAGTTCTTCAAAAATAAATATGATGTGATGTATTTAATATCCAGTAATAAATTGTTAACCTCTCACCTTTACGGTGATATACAAGCCATGCCCCGTTGTGCATTATCTTTCTATAGAGCTGTAACAGAAACTACATGAGAGAAACCTGTATCAGACGGCTCTTATGAGGCAGTAAGTCAAGGCAAACATGCTGATGAAACTAAAAACATAATTTTGAATATCTGTTGTCTTAAGAGATCTCCAGATTGCTTCCAACTGAACACAGTTCTCACCTAAGCAAGGTTTATTGTGTTTAGAGGAAATAAACCAGACACTTTGCATTGGGAACGCAGATGTCTTGCTGCTGTCCTGACCTTCCATATAAGAAAAAGTGACATTTATATGCATACTGGGTCTACTTGATGCTCTTCCATGACAGTGAGCTTTCCTAGCTGATTGTTCATTGAATTGTAGATTTAATAGCACAGTTGAATTTAGCGAAATAATTGTGGAAGGATGAAAAAAAAAATAGCAATCAATAGTCACTTGTACATAATGCCACCGATTTTCTTTGCCTTTAAGAAAATATATATGAAAAAGAAATAACTTTATGAATATTTGATTTAGTTCACAGTTTTATAATTGGCACTTGTCAGCGTACAAGTTTTATTTCTGTTTTAAGATACATGGAAGAAACACCCGGGCATGTGTAGCACTAATTATTCCATTCCCTTTCAAGAAATACAAGATTCAAAATTCAGTGTTTTCTGAAATGAGCTGTGGTTTTATACTGCATATTTATAAGCTTTGTAACTATTGTTAAAATCAAATCTGACACGACTGATGTAAAATATGTTTATTGAAGATATCTTCTCAGTTTTCAGTTAAGATTTGTAAAAGTGGGAATATATTATTTTATCTTATGGTTTTGATTGTCATTGATTTGTCCTTTTCCCCTTGTGCAATTATCCTCATAATACCTTGAGACTTGATTTTTATTACCATGCTTTTTATTTGAGGGAGGCTTGCAACCATTTTTTAATGTTACTGTGTCTGCTGATATGGAGCTGAAAAAATGTCCTAGAAGAAATGTAAAGGTTTAGCAAGCTGTTGGTATTAACTCAGTTTTGTACAAGGAAGACTTTTGTGTTAGAACAAAAATTGACAAGGATTCCTGAGAATGAAAAAGGAAAAAAATGACAAGTATTTTAATGTCTCTCTTTAAACAGCTAGAAAACAGCTCTTATTTTCTTCTTTTATCCCCAGCTGATATTTGTAAATCTACAAAAACACATTTAAATGAGCTTTAATGAGTTTGTACTTTATGAAATTTAAAAAACCTGGTGCTTGAATTAAAAATGTTTTCCCCAAATCCCATAATATCAGTAGCTATGCTATTCTTTAGTTTACTTCAGCTTCTTTACTTCCCATTCCTGAAACTGTTTTGTCCATTTTATGTTTAGTGCACATAAATAATGTCCTTGGTTTTGTGTCTTTCATTTTGTACAAGAAATTAGCAGGTATCTGCCAAGCTTGCATTTTTCGTCTCAGTAATACTGCAGCCAAGGAACCTAGTAACTGTGTAATATCCTTTTCTAGATTTACATCAGAATGGAAAGCTACAGAAATCCTAACTGAGAAGTTTGCCTTTTGTCAAAGCCTGAATTATGCAGCTGTGGGGAGATTTTACGTTCTTGGAAGTGTTTGACCTCTGAATTTATCTCTCTCTCTCTCTCCTTCTCTCTGTCTTGTCTTAAAAATCCAGTTCCATTTGATAAATTTGCCCAGTAAGGTTCAAAATTTTAATTTAAAAATCCTGGGAAATCCATGAGGTATTTATTCATGCAGGTAGAATGCTCTGACTGGAGAAAGAATGTAGCTGTTGGGCATGAGCAAATAATTTAATGTCTGTGCCACTTTGATTCCAGGTGTTCCTTCCAAAAAAAGGATCCTAGTTGTAATGTGCTGCTGCTTATTTTCATTCCACTGGGAGATGGATTGTAACCACCAACACACTTTATAGATAGATTTTTGAAATGCTGCTGGAAACCTAATTTAAACTTGATTTGAGAAATAAGACTGTCATTTATGTAGAGATGACTTCATCTTTTTGTATTCATTCTGAGAGTACCAATAACTTCTTAGTGAAAGATATTCTGCAAAAAAACTTCTTTACATGTCTCTATAAATACATTGTAAAAAGAGCCAAAAAGTATCAAACTAACTCAACAATGCTAGCAAAATGTTTTTTTAATCCAGATAATCTTTAAGAAGAAATTAGTCTATTACCTCATTGCTGTTTGAAATTAGGGATTATAGCATAAATTGGATTTGAAGATGTTTCTGGAGGTCATCCAGTCTAATTCTCTGCTTAAAAATCCCTTTGAACATGGGTTCTGAATATGTTGCTCAGAACCTATTCCCCTTTAGCTGTCCCATTAGCTTTTTTACTATCTCCAAGGATGGAGATTTCACAAACTCTCCTGGCAACCTGTTTCTGTGTTGGATGCCCCAAAATGAGGGGCTGCATCTTGTGATGGTTGCATCTTGTCCTTTCGTTGTGTACCTTGAAAAAGTGTCTGTTTCTCCATTCTCTATCACCCCCATCAATTAGTGGGATCCTGCAGTTATTTCCCTCCTTAACCTACTCTTCTCTAGGCTGCACTAGTCCATCTCATTCAGCCTCTCCTCATCTGCCATATGCTCCAGCCCCCTGATTGTCTTGGTAGTCGTCTGCTGGCGTTGTCTCACTGTCCAAAACTGGACATTGCTCCTCATGTGGCCTTGAGAGCACCAAATACAGAGGCATGATGTCTTTTCCTGAGCTGCTGGTATGCTCTTGCTGGGGCAGCCCTTTACCTCTGCTAGGGGGTTCTGCTGACTGCTGGGCAGCCTGTTGCTCTTAATGTCTCCAGTCCTTTTCTACAGACCTGCTCCTCAGGCCATTGGTGCCCAACCTGTGCTATTGTATGAGCTTTTTCTGTTCTGCATACAGGTCTTTTTTGGTCTTCTCGAGGTTTTTCTCAGTTCAGTTTTTCAGATTGTCAAAGTGAGGGTTTGTTTTAACATGTGAGGTTGGAAACTTCAGTGGTTTAGGAGTTGTTTCACATGCAGCTCAGCTGTCCCAGCTCAGCAGCAGCTGCTGCTCTGGGGAAGGGGAGAGGCATGAAGTGAAGCAGAGACACCCTACAGCTGTAGGACTCTACCTGTGTGGCTTTGCTTTTGCCTGCTTTTGTAAAACAGTGCAAGGTTTATGTATTTCAGTGTCTGCCCTGTGCACATATTACTGTTTTTTTTAAAGGCCTGTGAGTTATTCATCTTCATCTGTTGCACCCAACTGCAGTCCTAACCTCCAATACATGAGCTGCTCTTCTTGAGCTTCATCATGTGGATAAACGAACGTGTTGAGGATGCACTCCATTCCATCATTTACATAACGTAAAAAACCCTATTAAACAGTAACAGTTCCAGTATCAAATTTTGATAAACCTTTTAGTAACTGGCCACTAAATGTAGTTCTTATTACTGATCACAGTCCTTTGAGGCCAACTGTCCACCAGTTTCTGTCCACCTTGTAATTTGCATGTCCAAAGTTTAAGTTTAGCTACACGGCTAGTATGGGAGACTGTGTGTGAAAAGCATTGCTAAAGTGCAATTAGGTGACATTCATTGCTCATTCCTCATCCATAAAGCCAGTCTTGTCATTGTAGAAAACAACTGGATTGGTCATGCATGATTTGCATTTTTTAAATCTGTGTGGGCTGTTTGCAAGCATCTTTTTGTCCTTCATGTGCCTGGAAATGTCTTCCATGAGAATTTGTTCCTTAATCTCCCTGGGAAGTAAAGTTTATGGTGACTGGTCTTTGGCTTCCCACACACTTTATCTTGCCTGTTTTTAAAGGTGACTGTAATTATTCACTATGAATTTTCAAAAGGTGTTAAAGGGTAACCTTACAGTGGCACGGACTAGTTCCCTGAACATGTGTCCCATTTGGTCACACGGACTGGAGTATGTCTAGTCTCTTTCAATGGTCTCTAATGTGATCTTTCTCTTCTGTCGATAGTGTTTTTGTCTCCCAGGCTGGATTGGTTGGCTCAAGGATGAATTTAACTATTCATCAAAGACTGAAGAGTTACTTGCCTTAGTTTTCTCTTGTTGAGGCTGGGTTGCTGCCTTGAATGTAAAGTTGTAAATAAGAATAAGAATAAACTGAATGAGATGAAGGAAGCTACATAGCACCTTATTTGTTTGAAAACTCTTAGCTTTTATTGAAGATTTTATGTAGATAGAGTTTCTCCAAACTAGTTTCTTACAGCATCAAGTAAAATGATTAATTTCATAGTAAAAAATAAATTAAAAAAATCATAGTAGCAGCAGTTGCAGTAATTTATGTGATGAGTGAGCATTCTGCTCATCAAAATTAGCATTTTGTCATTTATGTACTTGTTGTATATTCCAGAAGATCACAAGCCATGTATTTACAGATCTCATAGCTCAATGAAAAATAATCTCTTTTTTTGCTGCAGAAATATTTTGAGATTTGATAAACATTTTCTAGGCGACTCGTACTTTGCTATTCTCTTATATCTTTATTTGTTCTTATGCAAAAGAGCATCAGAACTACTTTGGAATAGATGAAAACCTTGGACCTGTAGCAGTCAGCATCCGGAGGGAAAAGGTTGAAGATGCTAAGGAGAAGGAAGGATCTCAGTTCAACTATCGTATAGTTTTCAGGACAAGTGAGGTAATGTTCATTCAGTAATTCTGCAAAGCAATGGAGAAGTTAACTTAGAGCTTAGTACACAATTTACATACCGTGGATATGTTTCTAACTTTGAAAGTAAATCTGCTAAGGGGAAAGGATGTTGTACCATTGGTAAATGTAGTTGCTCCTGAACAAAGTTTTCCTCTTCTGTACTGCTTAAAATTTTTGTCTTTTTGAGCGAACAACCGAAAGGGGGTAAGTTGGCTGAAGAGAACTGCAAGATGCAAACAAGGTAACAGATGTTAAGAACACAGGTGAAGATAAGTGTGGATCAGGCTGCTTGATGGGTTTCTAATAACAGAAATAAAAGATCAAGAAATGTAGGGAAAAAGGGAGGTGTAAAATATGAAAACTAGTATAATGACGTTTTTGTATTTTTTGTTTTGCTTCAAAATACTTTCTTAGAAGCTTTTTTTGTGAGATGTTTCTATATACTTCTACATAATGATTTGTGGAAGGAATATTAATACATTCAAAAAAATAATGGTCTTATTTGAAAGAATAATTTACTTATGGTTATTGTGGAGGGGCACGTCTCACAACTTCTATTTCACCAATTTAATGTCTTTTGCTAACTAATTTCTTTATCACAGCAACTACTTTAGATTTGTATGAAAACACAATGTTATTATTGTAGCAAGCAACTGTAAATTTTCATAATGGTTGGGACTATTGGTTTTTATTTTGATTAGGGCATAGAGAGGTGTTAGCTTGGCTTCCTGATATCTCGGGACTCTTGTGCTTGTGTAAACAGATATATAAATAGATACATAATTATTTTTTTTCTGTGTAGGTTTTTATTTTATAGCCAAAAAAGGCATGTCCATGTATGTACATGTAAAGATGTGATCCAGGTGACTCAGTTCTAAGAAATCACTCTCTTTTTGCCAAATCCAGTGAAGATAAAGCAGGATGGATTAAAAAATAGGTGAATGGGTGAAGTGAAGGTGCTACTAGCTGTAGCTTACCTCACCTGTCCAACCTCACATTTGACTACTGTGTTTGCTAAGTATATGGCATTAAATTGACCACTCTTAGTTTTCCTGGTGTTAAAAATATCCCCTCCTCCTCCAAAAAAAAAGTAATATTCTTATGAATTGGAATAAATTAATAAGATGCTTACTGAATTTCTTTAAGCAAAAAATGTATTTGTCACTGAGTTCTAAAACCTGAAGTTTATGTCTTTAAGAGTCACTGTAGTATTAGAGCTAAAAATGTTTTGTGTGTTTTGCCTTTACTGCAGCTTACTACACTTAGAGGAGCAATTTTAGAAGATGCTATACCATCCACTGCTCGTCATGGCACGGCAAGAGGTCTGCCTCTCAAAGAGGTACTAGAGTATGTAATACCAGAGCTGAGCATTCAGTGCCTGAGACAGGCTTCCAACTCACCCAAAGTACCCGAACAACTGCTTAAGCTGGATGAACAAGGGGTATGTAGCACATGACTTCTTTTTTAAAGACTATTTCTTAGATAGATAAAATAAAAAATTAATAAATATTTTGCGAGCAGTGTTAAAAAATGTGAATTTTTAATGCAAACCATTCAGTTTCATGGTTTTAGAGATACTTGTCTGTTTTCACTGATAAAATGAGGTTTGCTTTTCTAAGCAAGTTCTTTTCAAAATACATTTCAGCTGGAGGAAATAAATACTGGTCTGTGGAGATTGTCTTTAAGTAACTGAGAGAAAGATTATTAACTTTGAACACCAGTAAGAAGGGATTTTCACAATCTATTTGCGCTTTAATGTGTACAAATCACAGAATATTCTGAGTTGGAAGGGACCCACAATGATCATTGAGTCCAACTCCTAAGTGAATGGCATGTTGAATGCACATGAAAATACATCTAACACTTTATTAATATTGTGCATAGGTAAATGGGCAAAAGCATATTATGTCTCTACACCTAAAATTTTTGGTTGTTTTTTAAAATAACCTGATTAACTTGCTGTACTCTTACTAGAATAGAATGCTTCTGGGTTCATACAACTGAAATTGTGATTGAGACTAATGAATTAACTGCATGGCAATGAAATATTAATATGGCTTAAATTTTGACAGAAAATGGTGAGGTTTATTGGATTCCATAAAGTGAATCTGCTTCATTCAAAGCCAGTGATTAAATTTATAGTGTCTGAATATTTTGTGAAGGACAGGCTTATGACAGTTTTTAAATCAATTTTGAAAATCATGTTTTTAAGAAATGATCATTTACATTGAAGGTTTTACTTTCTAGACGAAAGTCAGTATCTATCTGTTGAGATCCAATCAGAGGATGGATGCAGTGGATTATGATAGTGGTATAATTAATTTTTTAATGCTAATTTTTTTTTTAAATGTAGTGATTGCATCCAACATTGGGTGTCTACCAGAATTCTTCTGTCTTTTCTTGTGGCTGTAACAATTGCTCAAAACCAAGTACATGTAGTCAGAGGAAGAGAATTGGGGTTTTTTGGACCAATTGTAAAGCTAGATTTTTATGTTTGTTTTAGTACTTTTGTTCACTCTGGTCTTTGAGGAGGACTTTCAATTAAAAGTTCATTTTAACAAATGTCCTTTTCTCCTGTGTTTGTCAGTTCTTCTGGTAAAACAATACAGGGAAATCAGAAGCACTCAACTCTGAATCGAAGAGTTCCCAATGTGCTGTTGCTCTCTCTTTGCTGTTTGAAATTCAGAGTGAGTTTAGGTTAATCTAATAAATAATATTTACTCTCAGAGGGGCAGTGTGTTCTAGGGAGTATTGTGTATGACTGTATTTGACCTGACCTGAATGTTTTCCCATTTTGGAAATGGAGATTGTCCATTGAACTTCCCAAAGTGATTCTTTAACCATCAATTCCTCATTTTTGAGAAACAGCAGTATATAGCACTTCATTTTATTTTGTGTGATCAATTCTGAAAATTCAGTCCTGTTGTGAAATGGGCTGTCACCTGACAAAATGTTATGTATCTTATGTGCTGCTTAATATGAGGTAATTACTTCAACATAGACAGAAAGCTGTGAAAGGAACTGGCATGAGATTCATTTTTGTTTTTAATCCTCTTAAGTACTTGATGCTTTCAGTTTATTAATCAAGTAAATACAGAAAGAGATGCTCGGCAACTGAAGGTGATGACTGGCTGAAATATCATTAATTTAAAAATATGAGTTATGATCTAGAAGATTAATATTGTCATCAGAGTGATATTAATTTTGTGTAACTGTGTATTAAATGTTTACATAGTTCTGTAGCAGACTGAAGACTGTTTTGATGTTTTGATTTAATTTTCTACCTATGTCATAATTTTTCAGTGAAATCTAATATGGATTATGGAGGAAACGTGGCTAAAATTTGTCTCTAAAAATGACAGTAGAAACTAGATGTAAATTGTATGCTTGACCTAATTTGATTACATAAAGAACCTGCATTTTCCCAATTTATTCTGGCATATGATAATCAGCATTAAATTTGTCTGTAAATTTACAAGAAAAGTCAACTATTTATCTACTGCTATAGTTGTTTTTTTAAACCCTTCTCCAATTTCCCCCTAGTTTTCCTTTCCAATTTCTGTTGATGGTTGTTTGTTGTATGTATGCTTTCTGGTTCCCCTTGCATCCCTTTAGGAATGTTCACTTCTCTCTAGGCCATAGGATGAGCTTTAAGAAAGACCAAAGAACTTAGGAGCTTTGGTTGCAGTGGTATTTATTGGCTATTGAGTGTCTAATCTCTTGAGGTTCCCTGCCATTAAAAGATATAAAATCTTCACATCGTGAAAGTCAGCAAGTTGTTACATGACAAAGAATCTGTACAAAAAGTTGACAAAATGCCAAGATTCCGTAATGCTGGTTTCTATCATTTTCAGTCAGGAAGGACTGCTATGCACCTTTAATACAACACATACCCAAGTAGCTAAATGGGTTTAGAAGTTACTTTGTGATGTCACATTATTAAATTGTTCTCGGTGTTACATTAAATATAAAACTTCTGATTTGGAAATAATGAAATCACAACCATGTCTGCAATTATTTACTTAAAAAGAATAAGCATGTGGTACCATTTCAAAACTGGCAAACTATCAGTTTTAAACACTCTGATAGTTCTTCATGCCAGTTGAATGCACAGCATAAGAAGATCCTGCCAAAGCTCATTTAGATACATCTTTCTTAGACACTGACATTCTAAATGTACCTCGGTTTCTGCTTCTGCACAGCCCCCATGATCTTGGCTGAGAGTTCTTTTACTCAAGTCTTCTAGTTTCACAGTTGTGAGTAGTCCTAGCACATAGGTAGGAGTTTCAGGTTACTGCAAATGAGCTTGCAGCTGCAGCCTTGTTTAGCAATAGTGGTATTGGTAGAATCGACTCTGTACAAAATCGCCTAGTATTTACAGTACCTGTGCATGAAGTAAAATCCCGGGATTAGTTCATGCCTTGGGCTGGTGAGTTTCAGATCCTCATCTTCAATGTCTCTTAGCACAATGTTTAAACCATGAGATGCTAGGTTGTTTTTTAAGATAGACTTCACTTCTGTTTGGAATTATATTGATATTCATGAACAAATACAGGAATGGAGCATTTATTGAAGAAGGAAAGTTAAGAATTATGAGTGGTATTATGATATTTTTGACTCTTTCTGCTTTCATGTATGTATGTTTCATTGCTCCATCTTTTAGCATTCTCATCTTGTAACTTTTCCTCAAAATTGCTGTGGTAAAACAGGGGTGCATTAGCATGTCTATGGATTTGAGATTTACAACATACTTGACATAGCAGACTATGTGTTACATATGACCAAGGAGAAGCAGACTGTTATTGTCACCTTTGCTCTAACAGAAATATATCAAGTCTTTGCATAACACACATTTTGGACACTAATCCTGGTGTTTAATTAAGAGAAGTCTACAACTTGAGAGTTGATTTGAGTCATGAATGCCTGAAGGGAATCTGGTGTAACTGATGGTCTCTGTAAGTTTGTGAAGCTCTAGAAAGTGTCAGTTCAGAATAATAGGACTAATCCTTTCACATGATGGTTTCCTCTTTATCAGTTTAAGTATGCATAAAAGCTAAGAAGACAACAGCCTGCTCAAGGAGTAATCATCTCTTTTTATACTTGATGGTTTATAGATTTTATACTTTATTTTTGTATAGAAGTAATTTATCTCTTCAATCTTCCATAATTGAGAGCCTGTTTAACAAAACCATTTAACTGCAATCTGATTTCTAATTTTCTTCATGAAGTATAGTTTTGAAAATGGGAAATAGTTTTTAACAATGGACGATTTTATGGGGAAGGCAAAACATATAACAGAAATTACTGTTCTGAGGGCCTGTTTTAGTGAACTACAGTGAACTTTAAGAGGTAGAAATGAGGGGCAGTAAGCTCACCTTGTTTTAAATCTGAGAAAAAAGACCATTATGCAAATATTGCCAATTAAAGATCTCATACTGTAGCATGCAGTGGAGTGTGCTTTTATAGATGACAAAGTGAAAATTCTTCATGTACTGCTTTTATCTGTGTTTGGACAGTGCCAATCCAGTTTTCTTTCAAGAGTTGAAGGGGTTTTTTATTTGGTTTTGGTTTTTCTTTGTTTTGTTTTTGTTCTATGATAATTTAATTTCCCAAGTCAGAACACTTATTTTTTCACTTTCAGATGACTTCGACCAGGGGTTATAACAGTGTCAATGTTTTACTTGTTAGTATTTATTCTAGTATTGGCTTTCTTTTGCTTCTGTAATTTTTCCTTTTCTTTTTTTTTTTACTTATTTTTTAATTTCAGCTGAGTTTTCAACATAAGATTGGTATCCTTTACTGCAAAGCAGGCCAAAGCACAGAGGAAGAAATGTATAACAATGAGATGGCAGGACCAGCTTTTGAAGAGTTCCTTGATCTACTGGGCCAGAGAGTACGGCTAAAAGGATTCAGTAAATACAGGGCTCAGCTAGATAATAAAAGTAAGTTATGCTTCCAACCTATAGTAGAAATGGTAATTATGCAGTTGATCTTCTGTAAAACATGTTGTCTTTTCCTGCTCTTCACTTTGGATTTTGATTAGTAAAAACCAAAACTAAACGAGGAAGATGGAGCGTATGAAAAGAGCATGTATCAAACCTTGTCTGGAAAGTTATTTACTTTTTCAGTGGCATTAGTAGAACTGAAAATCAAAGCAACTTATTTCATTTGTTTACACTTTTTAAAAATCATACTGTGTGAGTGATATTTCAGAATTCCCCAGCTACACTTTAGCATCTTATTCTTGAAAAGGCAAAGGAAAAAATATGTTTCAAAATATGGAGTCATGAGAAGGGACAATTTTCCTTATTTCAGCTAAACTTTTGTGCTTCCCTTTAATCAACATACATATTTATGTTTGTATTTGTGGAGCAATCAAGTTTTCTTAGTTTTCTAGCTTTTCTCACGTGCGCAGTAAGCATGTTATCATTCCTCAGTTGATAATTATTCATCTACCTCAGTGCTGTATTATTAGTGCCATTTCCTCAGGTCTTTCAGTTTCCCTGACTTTAACAGTCTAAAGATTTAAGTGTACAAATTTGTTGGGTTTTGTAGCAAAAATAGGAACTGAAGTATTGCCGTTAAAAAAAAAGAAGTGATATGTTAACACACTTCTTTATTAGCACTATTTTCACTGCTCTTAAGTCATTCTTTGTTTAATGATGTTTTAACAGGATTTTGATGACTGATCACTGTGAGCTGTGATCTAAGGATATCTAGTTATTCATAACGTTCATTTTAACATGGTGTCAACCTGTATAAGCACCACATTTATTTCTATTAACATTATTGCCTCTTTGCTTAAATCCATGTTTGTTTCACTTTAATAATTCAGACTTGATAAAGACTATTGCAACCTATTTCAGTACAGAATAATAACTAATTTTTCAAAATAATGTGTAGAAGTATTTATTAACATGATGTGAATGTCAGCCTTCTGGAATGAATTGATAAATAAGAATGAAATATTGAAAGGAGTAAGGGGTGTTTGGCTTTTCTTTTCCTCCTCCCCCACCCCACCATCAGAGCACGACTGAATATCACCTAGTGATTTGTACATGTGCAAATATATGCTGGTCTGTCGAACCAATTCAGTTTCTGTATTTGCTGTGCTTCAGTATGAACTTGCATTGCTGATCAGCACTGTGTATCAGTCAGTAACATGATTTCTATGTGCCATTAATGATATCATCCTCTCATAGTATGTTCTCATAGCTTGCAACAAGCAGAATGGAATTAATAGAGTTCATAAAGATACAGTCTTCAGTATTGTATTAAATGTAAAATACTGACTTAATTATCATATTTTCTGTGTTGTACTTTTAAAAATATAATTATGCAACAAGTATTACTGTGGTTTGTATTTATAATTGGATAATACATTGTTCTGACTGCCTGCAGGTTCAGAACAGTGTAATAATTTGATCTCTAGGAGCTACATTTTTGGTAGGCACAATGTTTCAGTAATAATTCTTGCTCAGTTCTTGTAGGATTCACATTTATTAGATCTTTCTATTCTCAAATGCTTGACTAGCTGTGAGTTTTTAAAGTTCCTCTTTATAAATTTGTTTATTTAATATTTTGGTAAGTAATTGGTCCATTTCTTATGAAATACAGAATATAGAATGTTGTGGTGGGTTGACCTGTCTGACAGACAAGTCCCCACCTCTTGCTTGCTCACTCACCCTCCAATTTGTGAGTTAAGACAGTTCAATGAGTGACTGGAAGAAAGGAGCAAACACCCCCCAAGACCCCCAAACAAACAAAAAAGCAAAACCAAAACAAAAAAACCCAAACAACCAAAAAACCCAACCCACCGCTATAACAATCAGCCAACAATACAAGGGATGCAAAGGCACTCACTTGCCACTTCCCATTAGCTGGCTGATGCCCAGCCAGTCTCTGAGCAACAGCTACCTTGCAAAAAAACCCCTCTCCGTGGTCCAGTTTTACTGCAAAGCTTGACTTTATATGGTATGGAATATGTCTTTGGTCAATTTGATTGGCTGTCCTGGCTGTATCTCCTCCCAAACTCTTGGCCACTCCTAACATACTTCCCAGGGTGGGGAACAGTGTGAGAAACAGAGAAAGCCCTGATGCTGTGTAAGCACTGTTTAGCAATTCCTAAAACACTGGTGTGTTATCAACACTGTTTTGATCACATACGGAAAACACAGCACCATATGGGCTGCTGCGAAGAAAGTTAGCTCAATCCAAGCCAGACCAAGCAAATGTGAAGAAGATGTGGAATATATTAACTATAAACTCTTTTCTGCCCTTCTTTAGTGCAGTTTTAGAGGCATGCAGTTCCACATCCCAGGATCAAGTAATAAGAAAATTAAGTGAAACTTGACCAATTCAATACTATATAATTTGTTTTAAAACATATCAATCTAATAAAAAAGAGAAATCAAAGAATTTATTCCAATATTATTGGAACATTATTGTTCCCATTTGTAATCCTCAGAATGTAATTATGGATTATTTTATAGATAAATTGGATTACATATCAGTTTAATTGCCTTATACTTGTTAACAGAGAAATGACAATGAAAGAAATTGAGGAAATGTAGTTTTATATCTACAGAGGAATAGTGCTGTTTAACTTTTATTTGATAAAAAGTGCTTTTCTGCAAAATATCTCATAACTAAAAAAAGATCTAGCCAATTCTCTCAAACTTTGTGAAATAGAACAAATGTTCAGAAAGAAATGAGGTGCAGAAATGTCAGCCCAGATATAAATTTTTTTCACTAAAATTGTCAGCAGAATAATTTTTGTAGTAGCAACTATTATGTAAGTTTAATCACAGTGGGACTTAGTAGGTGTTTCAGTAGAGCATGTGTTGAGTTAGAAGATTTCAACTTGGTTTGTGTAACGGACTAAATTTCAGAAGAAAAATTTATCTCATTTCAGAAGTCAAAAGTATTCAACTAAGTAGGATGTTATATTAGGAAAGCATTGATTTTAAGGTTAAGGAACTGTATAGGTTTTTAATAAGTATTTAAATAAGTAGCTCTGTAGTAAGTATTTAAAGGGATTGTTTTTTGCAGTAGTTGTTCAAGATAATTTGACTGTAGTATCTAATTACAAATGGAGTCGGAGTGTAGGGTTGCTGACATCAGCATAGGTTAGACCGATATTTGTCTTATATTTCACAGTATAAATTATTTCTTCTTTCTGTCTCTTCAAAACTGTCTTTCTAAAATGCCACTGAAAGGTTGTAATGGAATTAGCTTTTCAACTGATTTTCAAATAGAGGAGTGCAATAACCTTTCCTTTTTTTAGCAACATTTAAGTAAGAAACTTCACTGGAAGTTATGCTTCCTATTTCTTATGCAACTGTAATTTGTATTGCATAGATACTAATAAATGAAGCTAATTTTATTATTGTACAGACATAACTGATGAACAGTTATAATATGAATGTGCTAATAATTGCATACACACAAGAATATTTTTAAATTTGGGGCTGCAGATAGAGTGTGGTTGCTGCCGAATTTTACCCTTAAGTGTAAATTTATATACTGCTAACTGCAGGACTAACATGGCCAATCGATTTGTTTTTGGAATACAGTTACTATTTAAAACAAAGCAAATCCTTAAACAGTGCATGAAAGAGTATGCTAGAGAATCTTTATTGGTGTAGAGATCATAAAATTATGTATAAAAATAAGTGAACATGGAAGAAAACAAAAATTGGTAGTTGTCTGGACTCAATAGAGTGTTCATTAAAGTAAAAAGTTAAAGTTTTTAAAAGTTCACAGTACTTACTTAAATAGTCTGTACATATTGTAGAAGGGGAATAAAAAGTATTATGTTATGATTACAGTGTAAAACTCCATCTAATTTGCTGTAAACATTGTGAAATGCTAACTCAACAAACTCTAAATAAAGAAACAAAAATATTAATAGCACATATGAAATGCATTTTAATAATTTTCAAATATGTGAAAATTCCCATGAAAATTTTAATGTATTATGTACATATTTTATGTTTTAAAAGTGTGGGATATTCAATATGTGTTTTAATGTCCTATTTCAAGTAGCCAGTTCCTTTTTGGTAAAGTATAGGTTTCATTAATTGTCCTTATTAGCCGTTAAATAATGAAAATACATAGTACATAAAACTATACTCAAGTAGCTAGGTGGTTGTTCCTTTTTCATGAAGTGCCAATATATTCAAAAATAGATCAGTTAGGTCTCAAAGACAGCAAACTCTTCAGGCATTTTTCTGCAGGACCCTTCATGTCATAATATGAAACTAAAGAGTAGATATTTAGCTGATGCAAGCTGGTTTTGTTCTGTTGAAACAAAGACTTAAATTGCTTCAATAGATTTAAATCCTAGCATGTGAAAAATGGTGCCCTAAAAAGTACTATGAATGTTCTCATTTACTGACCTTCTTGCGATTAAATTAATTTTCAGCTGATTCAACAGGAACTCATTCCCTCTATACTACCTATAAAGATTATGAGTTAATGTTTCATGTATCAACAATGCTTCCATACATGCCCAGTAACAGGCAACAGGTATGTTTTTTTAGCTTTTCTTTGTAATTTTACCCTATAAATGTTTGGTATTGAGTGTTGGGATTCTTTAATAATACTGGTTGAAAACTGAATTGTTTTAATTTAAGTATGTCTCAGTTGTATTTTTTTTCTTGAAATATTCTAAGACATTAGAAATCTCATAGGATTTTTATTCTGTATAATTCAGTAAATTTATCCCATCTACCCCATTTCATTATGTTATTAAAAGGCAATATTGCCCATGGTGAATGAGTTATTTTCAGTTTGGACTGGATTTACATCGTATTTATGTTTTAAACATTGAATGGAATGAATCTTTAACGTAGTCTTATTGTTAAAATATGTATGTAATAAGATTTTTAAAGCTATTCCTTCCACTTAATCCTTATATTACAGGTCATGAAATGTTTACTAATGTGTCAGGTTAGTAATAAGTGGTTAACTGTATCCTTCAAGGTGTCTGTGAAGACAGAAAACTGCAGTGTATTTATCTTATTTCTAGAGAATTCCCTTTGCTTATGTAACAATTCAAAATATCTTCAAAGCATTAAGGATGGCTAAAAACCAGCACAGCATCCAAAGTGTGCGGTCCACCAGTAAGGTTACTCTGTCTTGCCTGTGTAAGATATTTCTTGTTACTTAATTAAAAAGTACAAGCACATTTGGTATAATATATCAGTATTAATGCTTAAAAGAAGAGCAGTAGAATTGCTCATAGGTCAGACTGATAGTAGTTCATAACTTTCTGTGCTGCTGCTCTGTGTTTTTTCTAGGTCTGCGGAAATAAGTGTTCATTTAGTTAATTTTAGAATATTGTGGCATTGTCATGCAAGATGAAAAAAATTCAGCCATTTTGAAGGGTTGTCATGAAATAAGGATGCTATCTCACTTTGGTTTTGAACAGCACACAAAAAATGCTTACTGATTGCTGAGCCATATGGGAGTTGTCTCCTTCATGCCTACCCTATCAATAGGTCTTGTATGAGGAAAAAGATGTGTCAAGGCAGAAAGAAAAAGATAAAAGAAAATTATTTAAATTCTTCAGAACGGATAAATAATAATTGAAATGGAAGACAGTATATCATGTATTTATATATCTTAAATAAATGTCAATGCATAAAACTTAAAAAAGTTTGAAGAACTGTATCAAGTCAATAGTGAAGACAACTTTTATTCCATTACACTTAGGGTTTAGATGTGGTTTAAAGAAACTAAATCAGGAATCAAAAGACAGAAACTTTTTACCATATGAATAATACGAAGTTTCGATGACTCACTTCTAAAACTGTGTGGCTTTCAGGAGACAGAATGTTCAGCTATATTAGACACTTAACTGTGACAGTAGCTAGTAATCAAGGTATTGGATCTTCATGACTAATTTCAGATTCTTCTACTTTTCTAAACTTTCATTTATGTTTATTCAGAATTAACTTAGTAAACGCACTAGAAGTCATTTTGTCTGTTATCAGTCATAACAATCTTTCACTGGAAAGTGCATATAAATAGGGAAAACTATATCCTACTAAGAAGATATAATACACTGAATGAGCTTACTGTAAAAGAATAAAATTAATATTTTCATAGCAAATCACAGGCACTGACAGTAAATATGGCCTTACTTGGAGTTTATGACTTTTGTTGTTGTCTTTTCATGAATTTCCCTTGTTTGTGAGAACAGGATATTCTCTTGCCATGATCCACTAATTTTCATGGTTTTGCTGTTTGTCAGCTTCACTGCTGTGTTGCTCAGCCACCCCCTATTACTGTCCTTTCACTTCTTCCTGTGCCTTCCTTTCATTCTTATAATTTCTTTATGTGTCTTTCTTTATAGTCAGGTTATGATTCTTGTGTACAGAATTTCAATTTTAACTCCATGGTTTTCCCCAGCAACAAGCACTCCTTTCCACAGTGTTTTAGTAAGCTCTCATCGTTGTCCCTTTAACAGGTTCAGTATCTAGCAGAAGCACTATGTTGTTATTCATGGCTTTCTTGGGATCAAAATAATGTGGCAGTTTTCCAAGTTCAAGCAGTATGCCTATCTGAAGACCCACCACATTATTTTTCAGGTGATGAGATCTATCAGTGCTTGCACAGCATGGACACTGTCTTAATGAAATGTGACAAGTGCACCCAAATTACCAGAATTTAGCCAGCCTTAATGTTCAAAAGGGATCTATAATAATTGTTTCTTTTTCTTCTCTTACTGTTTAGTTCCAAAGTACATAATGAAGTATGAAATGTATCAACAGTGTTACTTCTCACAAGCTAGGATAAAATTTGATTAGGTCTTCTTCCTTGAGATCTTTTAGATGTTGAAGACCACTGATGCACTTGCATCAGTTGTGCTTAAGACAGAGAGAGGTTACAGGTGCTGTGGAATATGAATGTTGTTTGTCTCTTCAGGGTTTGACTCACTAACTACATACACAACTAAAGTGAAGGTATCTTATGGACCACGGTAATTTTTTTAGGTTATGTTAGCAATGAAGGTTCCCATTCAATAGTTATTTTGTGCTAGCATAGTATGTTTGTACTGAGGCTGAGGTTGTTGCACCCTATCCCTATGTCCCTTGTTTGGTAATGAGTGGGCAAAGTATTCAGTCACTCTTCGTGATCCATGATGGTGACCTTCAATGAGCAAGCACTGAGCATTGCTTACACTCCAAATACCTGTGAGCCAAAAATAGGCCGCACCAGAACTGTTTGTTGCTTCTTCCAGGATATAACTACGCCCTGCTTGGTCCCTGATCAGGACATCCCTGTAGTTTTAGAGCCAGCAGGAGATCCAAAGAGCAAGGTAATTTTCACTTTGACTGCAACATAGGCTGGAACCTTCGAAGTCAGCTGTTCCTTTCCTAGGACAGAAAAGACTACCAGCCCTGGTGTGACCAGTTCCTTTTCCTTTACTGGCCTTTTCTTCAAATCATAGTTCAAGGTTTTCCCCTTTAAACTTAACCTTTGCAATGCCCCTTTCCAACTCATTCCCTTGCAAGTTTCCCATTCACACATTTGCAGTCTGCCTGTGTGCACATGATCAGACCTGATTCATCCAAATCAATTCAAATAATCAGTTTTCACCCAGTTTAATGAAAACTTAAAAATGAAACAGATATGCAATAATGAAATAAACTTGTTGCATTTAAAATACTGTTAAAATTGACGGGTAACACAACCTTTGGGTTAACACCAAACTCGGTTTAACTAGATCTGTTGAAAGATCTCTTGCCGCTCATTTCTGGTTTTGGTACCGATTAAGAACACAAATTGAAAATAAAATTTTTGAAACCACTTATTTTAGAAATGTACTAAAATAAGTTTGGACATTTTCTTAATTGACTCAACACTTTGTCATTTAATTGAATGAAGAGTATATTTCACTGCTATTTCAACAAGGATTCCTTGTTTTGCAGTTTAACAAGGCAGATAATTCTGGGTAGATTTTCAAGGCTGAGCATAACCTGTAAATATAAGTTTTAAGACAGTTCTTTTCTTCAGAGATGCATATCTGAAAATTCAGAATTGAGTTAAAATCAGAGAATTAATGTAATAACTATTATTTGGTGCACATTATTTTAATCTAATGGATTCTGCTTTTCTAACATATTTTCCTTACTGGACTCCCCTTTGCGTGTCTTGTACTCTTACATAATACTTAACTGATTTGCTTTTGGCTCTCTATTGTACTTGATTAGGTTCATTTTCAAATTCTAATATGTCAGTTTAGTCTAATACTGGAATGATGTCAAAATGTGTTTGTCACCTTACTGTAAGTAATTCCCTGTAATCTGTGCACCCTATTGAGAGTTCCTATTGTAGGAACTCTCTGCATTGGCATGAGACTTTTTAGAGTATGTTAGAAAGGCAGATTAAAAGAAAAATATTTAATGATACAACATCCAAAAACCCCAAACCTGAGCAGAGCTCAAAATGGGAGAGGAAGGGGAAACTGAGAACCTGGGGGAAAAAAAACCCTAGGAGGTAAATGTTGGGAGGAAAATTTAGGTTATAGAATGCAAACTAGAGAAGGGTTTCTTATAGATCTTTTTGCTTAGTTCCAGTTTCCTTCAATTCCTTTTTCATTTTCAGTATGCTATCCTTATCTCACATTTCCCAGAGAAGTATATGTTCCCTCTTTCTTCTCCTTTCAATACTTTATTCTTTTCCTGTTCCTTTATCCTATCCAGAGCACTTCTTTCCATGTTCCAGATCACCCCAGTTTATTTTTCTCCCCTTTTGAAGTTCTTTGCCTTATGATACTCTGTGCACAACCACAACTGTGCTTTGCTTTGCTTTATGTTGAAGTTGACTGACCACTTATGCATGACAATTATTTGTAAGTGTTACGCTGACTTTATTTTAAATTGTTGAAGAAGTCACTAAGATGTCTACAAGCTTGGTAAGGTTCTTAAAAATAATGACCTGTCTTCCTATTTCTATTTTTGGACCTTGTAGAGGTTTCAGCTCTTCAAAAATAGTTTAGGGGTAGAATATGGGAACTGCCATAATTTTAAAAAGGCATTTGCTAGTAAAATTTCAAACACTTCTAAAACTTACCTCTTACTAAATGACTGCTATTCTTGCTTAAGCTATCTATGAGGGCAAGCAGAACCTCCTAAAGGGGTTTTCAAAAGCAGAAAATATTCTTGAAAACAACAATTGCTTCAAATATAAATTTAAAGAGGATTGCATTATAATCATTATAATTTTTATAATTTGCTCTGTGGAAATGTATAGGCATGAACCACTATAGCAAGAAAGAGTAATTGGGCACTTAGTGATATAAGACAGAAATTAATCACCCTGTACCCTTCAGTTGGAAGGTTCCTCACAAATTTAATGGAGGTGTAAATTCCAATCTGTGAGATAGTAGTAACTTCTAAACATGAACGTGTGCTGCACTACTGTGATCTAATTGTATGGCTCACTAGCTCAGCAAGTTACCTGGCACACTTAGTTCTGTGATCAGTTCCACATTGTGTTCTTCTGCTGTAATTTGTACAAAAAAGGTGGTATACAAATGTTAATTGCCTCAAATAGTCAGTTATTATGATTTTAGTTTTAAAAAACCTGAGAACTTGACTGAGCCACATGACTTGCACCAAATACTGTTTTCTGTTCTTATATCTGTTGTAAAGTTTCATAAGAAGTCTTATTTCTTTAATCTGTATTTGGGATTTTGATTATGTTTAAAATAATATAGATATACTGACTGCTTTAAAATTGTGGCTTTGGCCTTTCTTACCACCTTTAGAATGTCATCCTTTGTGTTATTTTGAGAAACATACTTACGGATTTTAGGCAACTTTACACTTTTTTGTTGGTAGCTGTAATACTAACTTAATAGAAATGAGAAAATACAAGAAAATACTCTTTTATTAGAAAGATTACATTCTGTAGAATCAGTGTGATAGAGAAATTACTACTTGCTCTGTCATAAAGTTTTCAAAAAAAATTGTTCTTATATCATGTTTAGTTACACATGAGCTAAGGTACAGCTTTAAGTGTCTGTATGCTGTTAGTTGACAATGCAAGGTCTTTGGCAGACTTTCGGTAAATATTTTAAATGCAGCATGTGGTAGACTACTTTTTTTCTGTCTTTAATTTATATGGATGTTTTAAAAGCAAAGGTATTTAACAAAAAAAAAGTAAAAAAATTGAAAGTTACAATGTACTTCTATGAGGAAAGTGAACCTTATTTTACTGTATTGTTCTGTTGGGTTTTCTTGGGGAGAAAGTATAGTGCTCCCTTATTGCTGGACATGTTTTATAGTTTTTACCAAGTTTTGGCCTGTAACAATGATTTAATACTTTAAATTATTCCTTAAATATATTTTGATGATAAAAACTACCAATTCCACAAATATTTTTTTAATTAATGTGGTTTTAATAGCTATTGTTTCTCCATGAGTCTTAGCTTTGTTCCTCAAGCATGCAGTTGTTAAAATTTGTGATGAGTATTCATGTTAATCTATTTTTTTAAAAAAATAAGATCATAATAATAAGGACAATATTTAATAGAATTGCAACATGGAAAAAGAAGTTCTATTGAGAAATAGAAGCAATATTATATTTTTAATGTAGACAAATATTGCACCATAAAGAGGGATCTGATATACAGTTCTCTGGATAGTGAGAAATGTCAGGTGATGTAACTTTTATTACTGCACTAAAACAGAAGTGAGCAGAAACTATGCAGAACTAGTGGGGGGATGCAAGAAAACTCACTAGTATTTTTGTGAACTTAGCCCAATTTCCTTTCCTGATCTTTTTGCATTTTAGTCCGATGTCCTTTATCTGTAGTTATCCAGGATATGATTAATTATTTCTGAAAAATTATGCTTAATTTATTTTGGTTTGGGTTTTTTTTTTCTAAGCTGAAGAAATTATGATTATTTTTTTATAACTAATTTTTCAATGCATGTTTTTTTGTCTAGCTGCTAAGGAAAAGGCATATAGGAAATGACATAGTTACCATTGTCTTCCAAGAGCCAGGAGCACTTCCTTTTACTCCAAAAAATATTCGTTCCCACTTTCAACATGTGTTTGTCATAGTCAAAGTGCATAATCCTTGCACTGAAAATGTGTGTTATAGGTGAGTAGAACCTTATAATTATTTAAGTTTGTTACTAAGACTATAGTGGAACTGTCTTCTAACAGTTTTGTATTTATTGAAGGTATTATGTATATAGTTTTAAAAATTCTGCTACATTTCCTGTGAGTTAGAAACCCCAGTGTCTCCCTTGCACATATCTATAGTTACAGGGCACAGTTGGTAGACTTACATGGGTATATGCAGAACTTTGTGTTGGGAATTTATGGACACAAAATGGGGATATAACAAGTTAGTGAAAATACGATTTGCAGGCATAGCAATAGAAATTTATTTAGAATTTGTATTGCACACTTTTTTCCTTTCACAAATAGAGTGATTTTAAATTAGGTCTTTTGGAAGGGTATTAACCTTTGTAAATCCCTGAGTATGACAATATGACACTGGCATGAGTTGTGGCCTTTAAGCATAAGAATGAGGACTTTTGGAGAATATAAAAACATCTCAAATTTCAGATGACCTTAACTCTCACATTTAAGTCACTGCATCATGAATTTTAGCGTGGTAACCAGGGTGGAAACATAGTTGTGAACTGATTGGGAACTGTGCAAATGATAAGGACGTGAAGTGTAATGACACAGGTTTAGCATGTATAAGCATTTATATCACTATTTATTCATTGTTTAGAATGAGGTTAAAATACATCATGAGGTTGGGTCAAATTACTGTCTTTTACCTGTCCACTAGAACTTAAACTATCTTTTAGAACTTGTCTTTTTTTCAGTAACTGTTTTATGTTTAATAATACATGACATTTCCTAAGTTACTTTTTTTTTTACTACTGAACGATGTCTGTCATCCCAAATGGGACTACATTTCAGTCAAACCAGTAGTAGTTATACGTAGCTTGCACAGCATTTTCAAATTCTTTCTCAGTTGTAATATGTTATGTATATAACAATTAGAGGTATAATTGTGTAAATTAAAAAATATCCCAATTTCTCTTACATCTTGCTGTGAACTGCCTATGTCCAGAATTGCATGTATCTTCAAATTTTATGAACTTAGAGTAGCCAGCTTAAACAGGTGAAGAATGATCCATTATAGTCACGTTGGACTATAGTCACTCTTGGACACCAATACTTGTTCTTCACACTTGATTGTAACAAAATATCTGAAGATTAAAATAAATTGTTTATATATTTCTTAATTTTTGATAATGTAACTGAGTGGCAGCTGAAAATTATAGACTTATATAAAAATAATTTTTAAAAATACTTCTCTCATTTATGTCTCACAATGCATTTTTATATTTACTCCATTAAAGAAAGGACACAGTGACACCTAAGAAGTCATATTCAATATTTTTTGTGTTATTAAATAATGTCCTTTATTAATAGTATCCTTTATATATTTAAAAGAAGAAAGCCATTTTAAAAGACAGTTTTGTTTGATGAGTCTGAAATGTCTGAAAAAAAATTGTTTTGTCAAAATTTAAACTCAATGGATGTGTTGAAGTTAAACTGTGTAAATGGACTGCACAAATCAGAGTTCTGCTTATCATCTGATTATTTATTTTTTTTAGGGAATTAACCATTTTGATTTTTTCTTTCTATTTCCAGTGTTGGTGTTTCACGATCAAAAGATGTCCCCCCATTCGGTCCACCAATTCCCAAAGGAGTAACTTTCCCCAAATCAGCAGTCTTTAGGGACTTCCTTTTAGCCAAAGTTATTAATGCTGAAAATGCAGCACATAAGTCTGAAAAATTTCGAGCCATGGCCACACGGACACGTCAAGAATACTTGAAAGATCTGGCAGAAAACTTTGTTACCACAGCTACAGTGGATACTTCAGCAAAGTTTAGCTTTATTACTTTAGGAGCAAAAAAGAAGGAAAAAGTGAAACCAAGGAAAGATGCACATCTCTTCAGTGTTGGAGCAATTATGTGGAATGTGATTGCCCGAGATTTTGGCCAGTCTGCTGACATCGAATGTCTCCTTGGAATCTCCAATGAGTTTATCATGTTGATTGAAAAAGAATCAAAAAACGTTGTGTTTAACTGCTCCTGTAGAGATGTTATTGGATGGACGTCTGGATTAATGAGCATCAAAATATTTTATGAAAGAGGAGAATGTATTCTTCTGTCTGCAGCAGATAATTGTACTGAGGACATCAGAGAAATTGTTCAAAGACTTGAAGTAAGTACAGTTTCTGAACTGGAATTCTGTTTTTTTTATTGAGAGTTACTTGTCTACATCTCCTTTGAGCTGTAATTAAAAATGTCCTATGTTTATAGTTCAGGAGTGTTTGCAGTCTTCAGAGAGCATTATAAATAGTAATACTCACTACAGCATATGAGATAAGCACTACATTTTTCAGGGCTAAGGGTTCAAATACCATTGATCTCATTACTTGCCCAAGGCTGTGGATGGTACCAGTGACTGAAAAGCTGAGCTTTTGCATCCTCTTGCTGTAGCTGATACTCAAATCATACCTTTGTAGGTGGAAATATCCTTTAATTTAAAAGATACAAAATATAAATGTGTAAAATATACTCACTTTGACTTCTTGTAATAATCCATGTGAATATTAGCAGAACATTTTGTGCAAGTGATTCTGCTGATTTGTTCCTCTATAGTGAGCAACTGCAGGAAGTAAACTAGACCAATTAATGCCAGTTTTTCCAGCTGACTGGATAAGGTTTTTCAGACACTTGATGACCTTGTCAGTACTACTGTCCTGTAACTATTTCAGTCAGTACAAATGAAATGACAGGAACTCCAAGGTAAAAGTGCTGATGCATCTACATCACATGGTTGCACTTCACCCTTTGATCTTAATTTAAGTGATTTAGATGGTCTTGGTTTTTTTTCCCTGTTAGAAAGCCCAACATTGAAAAGAAATCAGTATGACTACAGTTTTCACACTGGAACAGTTGGATTGCAGCTGATGTTTTAGGGCCTCTATTGTATTGCAGTCACACTTAGCTTAATAATAATAATAACTTTCTTCTAAAGTACAATTACTCTTTCAAGAGGTGTATGTCTCTAAACTCTTCTTGCCACTGTTGTATTATCCTTTTCAACTGAACTCTTCAGTTTCAGTTTCCTTAGACAGATATTTCCCTTTTGAAAAATAGCGCTCCCATTCAGTATCGTTAAATGAACAATATATTTCGCTTAACACATATGGAAAAGAAGATTTAAAGTTCTAGTGAAAACTTCTGCTGTCATAAGTGACGATTTCTTTTTTTGTTTTTCACTTGGTTTTGTAAAACATGGAAATACTGCAGTTGCTGAAGATAGATCTTTAAAATTCAGTAGTTAAAAACACAAAATGAAATGTTTATATTTACTTGAATAGTTCCTCTTTTTTATGATCAAATTTTTGGGTTAAGTAATGACAAATTGGTTTTATGCCTCAAATTTAGCATCAGTTACTGCAAAGTTTACCCAAATATTAACTTCTGTTATCTGTTCCAATGAACTCTGGCTATGTTCTCTCTTTCACTGCCACCCATTCAACTTTCACACTGATTAAAAGAATTAACTGTCATTAATTGTTTTAAAAGATTTTTCATCCATGTTTCTTGTCCCATATTTTTCTCCTTTTCCCTTGCATCTTCCTCTTTTGGAAGCTGCATATTAATGTTATTTCCTGGCTGTTTTATAATGTTGAATGCTTTCTACAGTCCTTATATAGATATGATATGAAACCATTGTTGCCTAAAATGGAAGAAAAAAACTTTCTGGACAATATTAGCATAAATAAAGTAGAGAGCAGTCTTTAATTAAAGCACTTTAAGGCACACTGCACACAGAAAGTGTACCACAGTGTACAATGCAGCATTGGGCTATCACAGTTTTTTAGCTCTAACTAATTATCCTATCTAATGGATGTTCCAATCTGAAAATTATCCTCCTCTCAGAACCTCCCATAGGGCTGCCCCTCAGCATGCCTTCCCAGAACTGAGTCAGAGGTCTCAAGACCCCTTTTTTTCTCCATCATCACCATCTTCACATCACGCATGTCACTTCCCTTCTTTGGAGCTTCTCTAAGGTTTCCCAGCCTTCTAGGTTGCTTTGTCTACAGTGATATCTTTCTAGGTACATGTCACAAACAATGTACTCGTTAAGGCCTTTCCCTTGAAGAGAACATTAAACAAAACTGGAAGAATTTCAGGAATTCGATATGAAGCGTGAGAAAGGAGCTTCAGTTAACTGCTATTCTCAAGTGTTAGAAACTATACGGCTATATTAAAAAATCTATATGCTACAAATCTTAAGAATTCTAAGGGATCAGCATTACAGCCACTAAAAAGTATTTAAAACTCTGATACCACACTTTAAATGCATACTTTAAAAACCTTTCAAGTGACTCAGAACACAGCTAAGGTCAACAGCCACATGTGCCAGCAGATGCTAAAGATGACAGCTCAATCTGTGATGTAATATTAGTCTTCAATGACTAGATGGTTAACCCTTTTCAGTCATGAGTAAAACCGTTTATTAAAACCAATGAGTAAAATGTTGCAGTTACTAAATGAGATTGTCAAAGAAATAAGTACCTTTTATTGCCTGGATTTATATCATGCTGGTGAATAAGAAACCTATCTGAACATCCAGAGTAAGAAAAGATGTGAAAAGCTGAGACCATGATTTTGGTTTGAACCGAAACAATCAGTTTTTTTCCATCCCTCAGCTGGGCTCCTGACTGTAATAACATGTTCTTCTTTTCACTGCATGACTAAATATATTTTAGAAACTTGTCACACAACTGTAGCTAACAAAGAGCTGAAAATTTCATTTTCACTTATCTAGTTCCCAAATTATGAAAGTCTTATTGAAAATTATTCATAACTGGAGAGCTGGAAAAAAAAGAATTCAACCGCATGCTATATGGTTCTAATACTATATGCACAGTTAAAAACACAACAGAAAGTTTGATTTAAAAAGGAAAGTTTCTAAAATATACCAAAAACTCAGAGCTGAATAATGACAAAAGCTGCTTTTATTTTGTTAGGAAAACCCAGAATGTGGTTTTGTAAACAAAACCTCCAGAGTACATTTTTAACATCTCAAGAATGACTTTCACATTTTGATTTTGAAACCTAGATCTTCAGAAATAACTGGAAAGATTATGAATAGAAGGGCTACAGTTCAAGTGGCCTAAACTTTCCAGACAATAATTCTCAGAACACCAGATCCTTGCAATATCTTTCTCCAGTGTTTCACAGCTCATAGAAGATTACCTCTTAATGAATGAGGGCTAATTGTATTTCATTACCTTGAGTTTATCACAGGCTAAAAGGGTGAGCATGCACCAGCTTCCTCAGATCAGCAACCTTGAAGTACCTCATGGTTTTGTAGCACTTTTTTTTCATTTGTGCAAGTTCTCATTTTTTTCTACTGAGTGACAGATATCCATATGGAAATTCTAAAAGGACAATAATGCTTTTAAACTTAAGGTATTGAAAATCGTGACTTTCAGTCACTGACCAAGGTATTTCCAGTCAGCCCTGGGATTGGGAAGGGAGTAGACTTTAGGACTTTCACCCCTGACTCTATAATAATTGTGGACAAAAGATGAGTCTAAACAGGAAGTGCAAAAAGGAAGCTACGAAAGTAACTTACAGCTCAATGTTTGCTATGTGTTAAGTTGCTTTGTCAATGATGGGGACGTACTTTCATAATTGTTGTGAGTGAAGGAGACAGTCCCATCCATTCCCTGCCTGCCAGCTCTTTGGAGCACTATTTTTAAAAGCACCCTGTTTTTCAGCTGTGTCTTTCCCCTGATCTGTCTGCAGGGCTGCACAAGTGCTAATGGGATACGGACACAGTACAGGAGCAGTGGGGTCTTGGGTCAGTTCAAACCCCCCATAAAACTGCCCCTAGTCAACTGCCTTTGGCTCGGGGGGTGAAAGGAGTGGTTTTGTGACATCTGTACCCAATCACAGTGCCAACATCTCACTGTCTGTATGGTCCCACTCCCTCACCATGTAATCCAGAATTAGGTTGGACTATTCTTCTGTGGGACGCACACAATAAACTAGGAAGCCAGCCTACGCAGACTCTGGCTCAAATAGGCAATGAAGAGTGAGAATGACTCCTGAAATAGCCTCCTGAATTAAACTCAAGCTGTAAAACAACCTTTGCAAAGATCTATCCTGCACACCTGAAAATAAAGGACACTAGGCTCCGAACTTGAGCACCTGAAGTTAAATGCCTAAAGCTGAGTAATGTGTGTATATTTGTGATGGATACGAAAAGCAACCATAATTAGCATGAACACCTTTGTGGAATAAGGTGTGCTGTGGAATTGCTCTTAGTGCAGCATGGGAAAATATTGGGAAGATCCCCTGATCTGTGTAGTATCGTATGCATCTCTAAAGGGCAGATATTTGCCTTGCTGCGGTGTTATAAAGGACTGTGAGGTCTTTGATATGCATTACAAACAAAGATCTTTGCTAATGTTGTTTCACAATGGTGAAGTTTATGTTCCAATTGTACTAATGGATCTAAAATGCATACTAGTTTTGTGACACTGATAAAAGGGAGTGCTAGGGTAACTCTCAAACTTACCTTGTAATGTGGGGTAGAATTTAATTTTCTGAGTCTGATGCAGTATCCCGGCTTACAGGCTGTTGTATGATTATGTTGTACACAGAAAACTGTTGAGGACTTGTTTCACAGTATATAGAAATGAACCTGGTTGGCAAAATGTGATTTTGAAGGATTTTGGCTACTCTGTATAATGACAATTACTTTTCATTGGATATGAGGAAAATAATTCTTTTGTTTCTAAATTTCCCAGTAACAGGAAAACTCCCATTTTAGTGATGTTCATATTTGGAGATGGTGATATTTAGGAACCTGGCTGTAAAGCAGAATAAATCAATATTCATTGCTATTTTGTTGAGGAAGAAAAGCTTCTAGAACTGAAGCACTTCACTCAATTTGGCTCATGTTATATCTCAAGTTTAATAATGAATAAAATTGCCTACACACCTGCAGTCAGCCAACAAAAATGAAATAACTGACAGGGCAGTGTTTTTATCGCTTAGTGTTTTGAAACTAAACCAGCTGTTAAGTTTTCAATAAGATATAAATGATATTGTGTTAATGTTGGGCAAGGGGGAAAGAGCTTGACACGGGTCAGCTGCTTGCTCTGGGGATGTAAGATTTTTAGCATTGTGAGCTGTTTTGTTCATTTTGTTTTATGCAGAAACCTTAATGCAAACATAAATATTAAAATAATTTATTATTAGTATAATAAAGATACTTAATGTCAAGCCTTACATGGCTTAGTAGTGTTTGAAAACAGATCTGGTTTTGAGTCCAAAGAAGTGTGTCCTGATAATAAATAGCATAACAATCTGATGCTTCCTTAGATAGTGACCCGAGGATGTGAAACCACGGAAATGACCCTGCGGAGGAATGGGTTGGGCCAGCTTGGATTCCACGTGAACTTTGAAGGGATAGTGGCAGATGTGGAGCCCTTTGGTTTTGCTTGGAAGGCCGGCCTACGGCAAGGGAGCCGTCTGGTTGAGATCTGTAAGGTGGCTGTGGCAACTTTGACTCATGAGCAAATGATTGACCTTTTACGTACATCGGTGACAGTAAAAGTGGTGATTATTCAACCACACGAGGATGGAGCACCTAGAAGGTAATGAGCAACAGTTCTCAATGTGACTTTTGTATCTGTTTGGGTTTTTATTCTGCTACTGCTTAAATGATGGCTCTTTTATTGGATGCCTTCTTAAGTTGATATTGTCTGTCATGTTTGGTGATAACATTATTGAGGGTCTTACAGCAATCTTTTCCCCAAAAGCCATATTGACGTGTAATAGAAGATAAAATGAGATCCTGGAAGAAATTTAATGGAAAATTTACTTTTGTGTTACTTTGAAAGGGTAAGAAGTAAACTTTAGTGCAACATGACTGAGCTGTTCTGAAAGCTGCTGTTACTTTTTTTCTTCCGTAGGAGAGTTTTATGTTTCAGTACTGAATTTAAAAATGTGGAACCCTTCTCATAAAATTGTATTGTGTCTGTCTTTGAGATATTGCCAACTCCTGACAGTTAAAAAGATTTGTTTTATTTTTTTCTAATGTTGAAATTTTGATGAAAGTGGTGAAATACTGAGTTCTGGACATACATAGTACCAAGTCTTAGACACCTCCTCACTTTTTACAGATATCTAATTTAGTTGAATTAAATAGTGAATTACATCAACAAAGACATCAGTTAAAGCAAAGAAATCGTGTTGCAACATCAAATATATGCTCACACTCAGGAAAAGACTGTAATAAAAATCAGTATAGTGACTGTATTACTGTTTTCAGGAATGAAGTGCATTTTTCTTTTGTCAGTGTTCCTTTTTTGGTGAAGAGGACTTTTTATTCTTGTCTCAATTTTTGAGTATTACGAGGCAGAGAAGTAGGGAAAAATTGAAATTTTATAGCAGTGTGACTTTATTTCTTGCATACCTTGTCTAGTCACTGTTAATTTAGCTCATTCTAGATGAGAACTGTACCAGAGTATTTAATTACTTCTCTTTTTGTAGCAGGCCAACTTTAAATCTCTTGTTGGTTTTTAAGTTAGCTGAAAAAACATTAGATGTGTTGCTTTTGGCAAGACAACAAGCAATAAAATTTTACGTAGCATGCAGCACTGTGAAGTCGATGCCAACTGTATACGAATACTGTTTAATTGGTGGCAATTCTCCAAGTAGTCATTGGCCTGATGTATGACACAGAAGTGCTGTCCCCTGCCTCAACCTGCATGTTGATGCGCTGAGTTCCTTTCTGAAGAAAATGCCTGTGAATGTAGAATAGCACCGTTTTGCTTAGTTGGATAGAATTTGCAATTAAGCCTCTCTTTGCTTAGCTTTGCTATTCTCACCATCTGCTTCTGGGTATGAATTTTCACTGACTTGTTTGGTATACATTTCCAAGCTGTTTACAGAATATGAGCCTAATGAGCTGATCCTATTATATTGAAGGTAAAAATGTGTATTTTATAGGCCCTGATAGAAAAATACATAATGTGTGAATTGTTTATATCTTCTTCGATACATTTCTAGAAGTAAAATGTTAAAATCTCAGATCAGTGTGATACGTAGCACTCAGTCTGTGTGTAGGAGGAGTTTCAACTGAGTGCCACCACACTGCGAAAAATCTGCAAAAGCCGCTCCTCATTTTAATTTTTTTAGCATTTTTAAAACTGCAACTAACTACTAAGGAAAATGAACTTTTTAAAAAACTATGCGGATATTCTAAAATTTAAAAAAAGCATTTATGTTTAGGTTCTTTTCAGCTTCACCTTTCTAATATAAAAAAAAAGTCTCTTTCTCTCAAATACCAACTTGTCACTGAAACAGAAAACTCCTCATTTTCTATTTTATATCCCTAAAATATGATTAGTGATTTTAAATGCCCAGTCTCTAAAGACTTTTGATCTTGACTTTTCTTGGTGTTTATAATCTAAACAGAGCAGACAGAAAGGAATGTAGGAATTAGGTGAGAAGACTGAGCGTTTCAGTTGACAAATACAATCTATGACATTGCTTGTAACATATATTAATGAATGAGGGAAAATAAGAGAAGGCAGAAAGGAATACATTACCAGAAACTTGGAGAAAGAAGACTGCCTATCACTGCTACTTACTAGTTAAGATTTGTGCAAATCCATCTCTCTGTCTCCTACTCAATTGCTTCTTTTAGCCTTCTGCAATGTCTTATCTTACAGAATCATAGAAACCGACAATATGAGGTTGGAAAGGACCTCTGAAGGCTGTTGACTCCAATCCCATTGCTCAAAGGAAGGTCAGCTAGAGCAGGTTGCTCAGGGACGTGTTCACTGGGTTTTGTATATCTCCAAGGATGGAGATTCAGCAGTTCAGTATTTCAGTTTCAGTATGCAATCATCCTTTCAGTAAGAAATGTTTTTACATATGCTTAAATGGAATCTCCTGTATTTCAGTTTTGCACCTAGCCTTCTGTGCTAGAAGGAATGATGGTTCAAAAGCAGGCAAAAGCTTGACATCTTTGCTTCAGTAATTATTGCTTTTCTTCACAGCTGTTTTGAGAGGTTTCCTTCTAAGAAATGATACATCAGGCTATCTGACATACGTAGAAAAGTCGATTTGGAGGCTAAAATAAGTACCTTGAAATTTTGATTCATCCTACAGAATATATGATCTTCTGGCAGTTAGTTAGGGTTTTTTTCTCTGAATTTCAGACTGATTTCTCAGGGTAGAAATTGGTAGTTTGTCAATATTTTTCTTATTTTAGATGCCATAATCTGAGGTTTTGAGTTCGGCTCTAAGTTTTTGCCCACAGTGCGTAGATATGAAGGTACACATATTTGTTTCTACCAGAATCAGTTGCATTAAAAGTTTACATACATTTACAGGAATATAAATATAATTTCAGAAAAAAAATATTCATAGTTACATGAAAAAATCCACATGTATCATTTGATTAATGCCTGTCCTTGTTTTCTGAGATAATCAGCTGATTTCCTCTGCTTGAAAGAGTAGTTTTGCTTAGCTCTGTCTGCTGGGTTTTAGGAATATGAAGCACTGAGGAATTTCTCTATGGGTTGCTTATTAGCACTAGTTCCTTGCTGGGATTGAGTTCTGAAGTGAGTTTACACTGATTTGACATGAGTGCCATGGAGTATCTTGGGAATTGTACCCTTCAAGTGAAAATGAGATCCAAGTGTGCACGGGTGTTTTCAAAGCAGTCCCAGTCCCTTGGAAAAAAAAACAGCTGAAGATCTTTAGTGATNATCAAAGGTGCCCGGGTTTTTTCAAAGCAGTCCCAGTCCCTTGGAAAAAAAAAACAGCTGAAGATCTTTAGTGATGTTCTTAACTTGATTTTTTTTTTCCTATTAATTTACCCAAAAATCATCCTCAATACGTCAGCCTTTTATATTTTAAAAGAAAACCAACAAAATCTAAGTGTGCACATACAAAGAATATTAGCAATAAACTATTAACAAGGATTTTTTTTCCTGCAAACTGTCTTGTATTCATTTATTTCACCATGAAAATAAACTATTTGCATGTTGAATGTGCTTACAAAGGAATGTTACACAGTGATTAGGAAATTATAGAGGAAAATTCTGCTCAATAAATACCTTCCATTACTTAATGTAGACCCTTCTGCCTATAGTCTCGATAGCAAAACCAGTAATGGAATAAGGCTTTTCATTTACTATCCTGTAAAAATTAATGTACTTGAGACAAAGCTCCTGCTGTTTTCACTTTGCTCCAGCAATTAAATAATCATGTACAAATTGAGAAATCATAATTATTTGTGTGGTGCCAGGCTGATGCTTAGATAGAAAGAAGAATTTGCTATTGAAACAGAAATTCTTTAAATTTACAAAGCAGCATTAGAACAAACCTACTGGTCATTGTATTCAGATCTAAATAAGTATCCTTGTGTCATATATTGGTTTCTGTGCTATGTCTGTCTCTTCAGAATTGTTAATTTGTTCTTCTGGTGTTGTCAATATTATGTAGTACTGCAGTACAGTAGTTAGAATTATATGCATTCTAACAGGAGAATAATTATGTTCATTCTAATTTACTTTCACTGGTGGTGTTAGAGTAGTGCTCAAGGACACTATGTCCTTAATCAGTTAAATACAATCAAGGAAATCAAGTATTCTAAATCCATTTTAAACTGTAGATTCTGCTAGAATTTTTTTACTACATTGAAACCTGTGTGTCTGTCTTAGTTCAACTACCATTATATATAAAAAGAAACTGCTGAAGGAACAATTTCTAGAAAATTTAGAAAACAAACAAAACTTTAAACAAAATCTCCCAGGATGAGCTAGAACCAGAAGCTGAAGAGCTGTAGCAGGAATAGTTTCCACTGTTGGCTGAAACAAGTAAGAGGCTCTTTTCCTCCTTGAAGGTAATTTTGACAATGGAAATATTTTAGTAACTATGACTGAAACTGCCTATGGGCCATTTTTAAGTACTACTGCATTTCTTTGGAGGTTGTTTTATTCTCTTGGACTTTGCAAACTCTTTCTAACAAATAAAATAGATGTAGTTACTTATTTTCCAGTCCTGATGCTTGTTCCCCTTAAATGATTGTGATCTGATTAGACAGTTATGTTTCTGGGGCTTTTTTTAAATAGCAGATAACCAGCAGAGTATAGAATGTTTCTAAAAATGTTTTTAGGAAGTGAAAGAATTTACTGTGTGGTAGAGTTCAAATCTTCTCCCAAGGGTCTTTGCCATAAGATGGTTGGATAGTTCATAGGGCCTTCAGATTCTTTATGTTTTTTTAATTATTATTTTTTTAATTACCCACCTGCGATAGAAGGGAACCAGGTTTAGAACTGCTGACTAATAACACCTGAGGCAGGTTAAAGCAGAAAAACCTGAAAGTGAACATTTGGTTGTAAAAGTAGAATTTGAATGTACCAAAGCTACTATTCCACCCCTGCTACTAACCTGAGAAGGCTGAAAATACCTGAAAACTCTATATTATTATTTTTATTATATTTTTTATATTTTATATTATTATTTATTATTATTGAGTCTTAGACGTAACTGAAAGAACTATCACTAAGAAAATGTGATGATACTAATTGGAAACCATACCACTTGCAAAAGGGTAATCATCTCTACACAACAAAAAATAAAATGGTAGAAAATGCTTAACTTTCTTTACTGTCAGAATTACTATACTTCATATAACATTATTAGATGAAGGGAATGAGACATAAACACTGTGGTTTAGCCTGATGGA
>VXAY01004260.1:2034532-2044816 GCA_013399855.1 Oxyruncus cristatus
ATTATTATTTTTTTAATTACCCACCTGAGCTAGAAGGGAACCAGGTTTAGAACTGCTGACTAATAACACCTGAGGCAGGTTAAAGCAGAAAAACCTGAAAGTGAACATTTGGTTGTAAAAGTAGAATTTGAATGTACCAAAGCTACTATTCCACCCCTGCTACTAACCTGAGAAGGCTGAAAATACCTGAAAACTCTATATTATTATTTTTATTATATTTTTTATATTTTATATTATTATTTATTATTATTGAGTCTTAGACGTAACTGAAAGAACTATCACTAAGAAAATGTGATGATACTAATTGGAAACCATACCACTTGCAAAAGGGTAATCATCTCTACACAACAAAAAATAAAATGGTAGAAAATGCTTAACTTTCTTTACTGTCAGAATTACTATACTTCATATAACATTATTAGATGAAGGGAATGAGACATAAACACTGTGGTTTAGCCTGATGGAGGCTTTTGGCAAAACCAAATTCTGTCAGAACTCTGATGAGCACCACTGACTCTGACCTAGGCTGTCACATTTTAAGTGCAGGTCCTGATGGAAGGTCAATGTCACGGTAAAAAGTTTGGCTGTTCCACTCACTGCGATGTCTCTGCCTCTCCTTCTGCCTTTTGAAGGGCGATAGCGCCAGCAAACAATAAAGCTTAGGCGTAAGCTACAGGGTGCCCTCTTCCCCATCTTTAGTATGTCCTGCACTATGTGCTATATCCTTTCCTTAAATAAGCAGAACATCATGGTTTGCCTCTGCACAAAAGGAAAAAAATCGTTTAAAAAATGTAGTTTTCTGTCACTTTTTATACGTTCTTATGAGCTTTATTCTTCCCAATATAGTTTGCAAAGAAAATGATGTGTAAACTTGGCCTTTGCCAGTATATACTACTTAAGAGTGTAAGATTAGGTATGCAGCATTTCTGTCATCCTTGGGAAGCCGAAACTTTATTGTACAAGCATCTTTTTCTATTTTGATTTGCATCAAAACAAAGGAAAACTAGGCAATGTGTGTAACATATGGTCTCCGCCCAGAAATAGTCTAGCAAAAGAACTATAAGCTAAAAAGGTACAAAGTTGAAAACAATTCTCTGATGCTTACTGTATTTCTCATCCAAATAAAAAGACTTGGATTGTTTTTTCTTACGTTGGGTTATGAATGAACTTCTAGCAGGAGTTAATTATAAGTGCTAAAGTTTATTATGTGTACAGTTGTTACAGTCAAGAAGAAAAAAAACCAAAAATGACCAGCGAAGCTCTGATTGTCTCTATGGAGAGATGCAAAGAGCTCCAAACTCTTTTTTTTTTTTTTCCCCCCCTTTCTTTGCTCTAGTCATAGACTCACAGAATGTTGTTAGAAAGGACTTTAAAGATCATCTAGTTCCTTTCTGTATTTCTCTTTTTCATAAAATGGTACAGGTGTAGGGGCTCTTGGGAGGCCTCTGTATTGTTTGTAAGCTTACCCACACAAAGGTTCTGGTTAAAACTAAATAGTAACAAAGATCAGGACTATGAGTGTATCTTCAGAAAGGAAGGTTTGGCAGCTTTAACTCTTTGGCTGTATGGAGGGACTGCCAGAAAGTTAGCACTCGCCTTAAACCAGGAGTGATAAAGTGGGCAGGAGCCTTACCTGAGATTGCCGTAAACAATGTCATACATCTGTTGTGGTATGAAATTATTTTAAACTAAAATTGATTTACTTTTTTTCAAATTACATTTGTTTTTTTTTATGCAACGCACTACTGTTAATAGGTTGCTGAGATGTCAGAACTTGCAATTTTTGTCTTGACTTTTTAACTAAAGTTCTCTTAGACCATTTCAGTATTATTCAGTGTCTTAGACTTGTGCTGTAGCTAATACAGGGAGTCAGTGGAGTCAAGAGGTTACTTCTAGGAGACACTTCTGAATGTCAGGGAAGGGGAAACCTGTGTATGACTTAACTACACATCCTGGGTCTAAGCAAAACTAAGCAACTAAATTCTGATTTTCAATTAAGTCCCTACAATTAAGAAAAATTAATCTGTGTTTTATTATGTGGATTTAATAGATTGCACAATGAGTCATCAATCTCATTGTGACACTTTGGGCACTGCTGTAGTGTAAGAACAAACGCACTGTAATAGAAGTGACTGGTTTCAAGCGCAAAGTTTGAGTTAGCAGAGTGCAATTACTTATTGTAGTGCTAGATATAGATAAGGACTCCTTATTGAGCAAGATTAAATGTTTTGAATTGAAATGGTGATAGTAAGGGATAATTTGTCAGTGTAATACAACTGATGCACACCAATGATTGCTTCTCTATCCCTCTGTCCCCCTGTGATACACTCAACTTAAGTTAAATTGTAACCAGGTGTTCTAATTTTGTTGTTACCGTAACAAATAGTTCATGATGCGTGAAATCTGGAGATAGCTGGGGTCCAAATACTGAAGTCATATCCAGTAGTTGACAGTCATAGGACATAGCAGAAAAAGAAGGCTTTTGCGTGGCTATGAAGGTGGCAAAGTGCTGATTGTTGTCTATGAAAGCTTCTAACTTTTCCCTGGACGTGAATTATTTACCTTGTTTAACATCCTTGCTAATAAGGGCCCTTCACAGAGCCTATTACAGAACCTTTATATGGAATCGGAAATTGATATTGAAAGATTTGGTTAATGTACCTTGAAAAATTTAATGGACTGCTTGATAATTGTTTCAGAACATAATGCTCCTTGCAGGAACATTTGAATATTGAAGATTTTTATAGTGGACTCTTAAATTTTAATATGCAGTCATGACCTGCTAGTTGTATCATAAAGTCATTCCCTCTGTGATTGCAGAGTAGGTTTTATTAACCAATTTTTTTATAGCATAATATGGCTCTTGAACCAAAGATATTAGTAGGAGTCTGTGCTTTATGTTGAAGGATTGATTTAATTAATAACAAACTATAATGAAGGAAGTGCTATCATTTCTGATGTGTGGCTAAAACTTGGTCACATTTACTTGTTAAATAACATGAATCTGTTTTTCAAATGTTATATGATATCAAACATCTTTTGCAATTATATACTATATAACTGTTTAACATAAATTTGAGTATCTTTTTAAGACCATAAAATAGAGATTTGTCTTTATATATCCTTTAAAGTTGATTTAAAAAAATGTATAAAATTAAAAAGTGAATGAAAACCTATCATTCAATACCAGTGCTAATGTATATTCTTGCTTTAATGGAATAAGCAACACTGTTATAACTAGAAGTTAGATAATGATCAAATTAAATATTTAAGAGGAAATTGCATTTAGTTTTGTGGGTTTTTTTCATGCAAGATCACTTGCAGTTTGATCCATGGCAGGGAGTGAGATAGGGATCCTTACTGGATTGCAGGAATGAAGTAATTGATTCTCTTTCTTTCCAGTATAGGAGGTAGCTACAATTATGACTTTACCTATCTCAGTATGCTGCAGTATCCATTCTTTAGGCAGTGCTTGTGAAGCAGTGAAGGATTTATTTTTTTTTTTAAATGTTGAAGTGATTGGTTTGGTACTTTTAAATTAAAATCTAAAACTCTTATGTGACAAAGGAAGCTATATAAAACCATGGATTTTTTTGTTTGTTTGTTTTTGAGCTTGTTAATACAGGCATGTTGGGACTCTGTTTTGAAATCATAAGTAACACTGTCTGTGTATAGTGATTTGAAACAGGGTTGTTTTGTAAGTCTTTTTCTGCAGGAGCTATGTCCTGAATATTTTTCTTTTTCACTTGTAGAGACTATGTTTTCTTGATGCAAGCAAACACAATATTTTACAAAATTTTAGATTCTTACTCATTGTGGCAAAGCTTCTTGTTTCCTGTTTTTATATCATGCTTTAGTTAATCAGTTAGCAAGCTGAGTCAAACTAAATAGTAGTTTTGCCTTTAAAACTCATGGTTATTTTTACAGCAGTTAGAGTACTTTATGGGGAGTATCTAATGAGGGATACAATGACAATTACATGCTATAACTTTCTCAATTACTAAGATGAACTGTGAAATTGGTATCTTAATAATAAAAACTGGGGAGGGGATGTCTTGCTTCTAATGCCTAAAGCCTATAGGAATGAAGAAGGGAGTGAAACAATGGTAACAAATTAGCAGAAGGGTGATTGAAATTGTAGCCTACATAATTGTTCAAATTCCTAGTCAAACAATGGATAACTGTATATATGGCCACATGAAAAAATATGCAGTGCATTATACTATTAATCTTGCTAGATCATCTCTGCATTCTTTGATTTAATGGTACAGGATGAACAGTTTGCCTGTTTAATACTACAAAATCCAATAGACTGAATCATTTGACTGGATCAGACTGGGCATATACAGAATATCTAGAATGCAGTTGTTATAGTTGCTTATGTGTCTTCTCTTCAACAACCTTGAATAACAGCATTTTTCTAATTTCTTTTTTCCCTTAATCTGTCTACCTGAACACTGATAATGAAAATATTCTTTGGGGGTTTTATTCAGAAGCTTTAGGGCACAGTAATTTACCGTGTGAGAATTTATACAATTTATTTGAACTGCACATTTGTGTTAAGTCATTTGTGCCAAGATATTTTCAGGATTAAGACTGTGAACTCCTTACACACGTTCTATTACATTTTCTCTAGGTGATTTTAGTTTAGTTGGAAATGGTAAATATTGAGTTTTCAACAAAAGCAAAGCTCCATCAAGACTCAGCTTAAGGAATGGAGCAGAACTGTAGTTGAGACAGAGAAGCAAATTTTCACTATTTCCTACTTAACCTTAATGTATTGCTCTGGAACTATTTAGGGTGTTTTCTTTATAGATGTTGATTTAGTACACACTGCCTATCAGACAAATGGTGGAGATGGAATGTTCAGAATATAAAATATCTACGATGATAATAAGATCTGGTTTAAAGCGTATGTGAAACTGCTATTAACCAATTTCTGAAACAGTAAGCCTTAATAATGAAGTCCAGTCTGAGTCTATAGCAAATATCCCATGGGCAAACTGATCTTCTGTGGAACACTGTCAGTACTTTTACCACTGTCTGTGAATACTGTTAGTATTTAACCACATTTTACTCTTCAAGCAGAGGTGGTAAGGAAGACTGGAAGACTGTTTCTGATTTGTCACTTCCTTCTACTTCCTCAATTCTTTTCCAGGCCTAGAGATTGCTGGGAAGAGAGACATTAGAAAGTACACTTTGAAAACACGGGGGAAAATATTTCAGTGCCACTTAATCATTTTGCATTGTAATCTACATGCTCTGTCTTTCAGTAGAAACAAGGTGGGATTCTAAAGGAGAGTTCTCAACCCCACTAAGAAAACATATTTCTAAAATTTAAACAAACCAAAGCTGTTTTAGAAGAACTTGATGTTTCGTGACTTCTGAATGCCTTGTTTCTAAAAGTTTTTATTATGTAAAATTCAAGCTGCAGATTAATTTGTAAGAGTTTAAAATGTTCTCCTTTTTGAAGGGTGAGGAGACAGTTCAAAGATCTTTGAGCACATGACAGCAACTCCTTTGTTTTGAAGTGTTTCTTACTTTCTTGGCCTGATATGTTTGAAGTGTTTCAAGCACAGTGCTATATGAACACCTTTGGGCACGTGGAATCAAAATATGTATATACTTCTGACTGTGAATACACGATTTCTTTCTTTGTTCTCTCCAGTGACACTGATCAGCATTTTTATTTGTCCCGCCACAGGGGTTGTTCAGAACTTTGTCGTATACCCATGGTGGAATACAAACTTGACAGTGAAGGCACCCCATGTGAGTATAAAACCCCTTTCAGAAGGAATACCACTTGGCATCGGGTGCCGACTCCCGCTGGGCAGCCTCTCTCTCGTGCCTCTCCAATCCTAGGAACATCTGACAGACTGCAGTGCCAGCAGCTTCTCCAGCAGGCTCAGACAGCCATTCCTCGCAGCACTTCCTTTGATAGAAAACTGCCAGATGGTGCAAGGTAATATACTCTCTGGTTAATGCCTGTCATTTTCCTAATGTGCCTTACTTCAGAAATCTCTGCTTTCTAGAACCTTGGCGTCTTATTTTTTAGACCTTACTTTGTTGAGTTTTGACAGTAGTTTTAGTTCTGAAGTTGTATTAAAGAGCATTCAGTGGGCCAGTCTACTTGAAACAAGTGACTTTTTTGTTTGTGATGGAAGTGGACTGTACTGAGGATCCTAATGCTGATCTTTCTTTTAGTCCCAAATTGGTGAAGTGGGAAACTGCCTTGTGACTTTTGGATCTAAATAATGTACTCTATCCCACCTGTTGGAAACCTATTTAAACAAATAATGAGTGTAAATAAAATTAACTCATTCCTTTAAAAATTAATGATTTAATCTGGTTACCAAGCTATTGGCACAATATCAAAGGGTTCTGCAAGTCATTGCCAGTCCTTATGCCTTGCTTTGCTTTTAATTACACAAAGCAGAGCTTGTAATTTGAACACCTTTTAGATGATAAGATGGTATCCCTAAATGTTAGCTCTGTTCTAATTTAATTGTAATTCTTCATTAAGATGAAACTTTATTTTTAAAGATAAAAATTTGTAAATACAGTTGACCTTTGAATTATTTAGGAGAACCATATGTCTTGTGCAGAACTTTCTGGCCTTTATTGTTTACAATCATTTAAACTTATGCACTTATTCAGTGGGGTTATGTAGTTCTAATTTTGAAGGAAGAAATTATTTCATGTTGAAAATATCTAATTGATATGAAAATCTTAAAAACTTGTCTTAAATAGCTTTAAAAATATCCAGGTGAAATAATGAAATACCACTATTGCTACATTGCCTATCTAATTTAGTAGAAAAGAATTACTGACTTTTTACGTTGAAATGTATAGAGGTAATAGTAATACATATTTGAAAATGTCTGTATCATGGTCTGGGGAAGGCAGACTCCCAGTTATGGCCACTTGCTCATTTGTATTCTTCTTCTCCCCTATCCACTTCCTCACCCCCTAAAAACTGAGAGGTGCAATTCTGTAGGCATGTATATACCATTATAGAACTTAAGCTTTTCCTAATGTCTTGTTAATGAAATTCTTGGTAACATCTACCATCAGGAGACAACGTATCAAATGTCTAGAAACACTTCAGGATTTATGAAGCCTTATTAAGCATACTGTATGCCTATTCATAGAAAGAAAGGAAAGCTTTCTGACATTTCCAGAAAAACTTCACAAACATAAGTTGCGCTTCTCCTAACACTCAGCGAAGAATGTGAAAAAATGCTATCTCTAATCATGAAGAAAGTCTTGTATCACTTAAACAAAACATGTGCAATGCTGATTTGCTGTTCCGGGGAAGACATGATGCAGAGGATAAATAATGAAAGGAGAGGAAAATGATAGACTGTGACATGTACGCCTTGAAACATGCAAAGAAAGGTACCTAATTGGCAAGGTCTTTCCACATGGGAAGAGGCATAGTTGATGATTTGGCAGAGAGATAGGCTTAAAAATAGAAGAGCTTGAAGTAAAGTGGATTAGCGCCTATAATTAGTCTTCTAAGGGTGAAAATGTATACCCAGGCTAGGAAGATAATGGAGAGATTTTAGAGGGTCAGAAACCCAGTATTGGTTTAGGCAAATTGAAGAGTGCAAGCAGGGAGAAACAGGTTGACAGAACAGGGTTTAACGGCTGATCTGAAAATAAGCTAAGAGGGAAGTCACTAATAAAACAGTTGATTTTAGAGATAAAAAGAGGAAGAAGCAACAGAACTGTGGGCTAGATATAGTAAAAGAATTAAGCAGCAACAATTCAACTACTGTGCCATGTAATACTTAAGCGCCCAGTCCCTAGAGCAAAATTAAAACCTGAGAGCTGAATTCTTATTCTCCTAATACAGTTCCTGAGGAAAATTAGGTGCTTTGAGAAGGCAGTCCAAGTGGTTTTGTGTTCAAGGAGTTTCCTCTAATTAGAAATCACTAAGAAATACAAGGATAAGTATGAGCTCTACCCCTGTTTTCATAAAATGCCTAATTCTGTGACAGCTGCTCATAGCATGTTGCCTGAGTGAAGCTTCAGTCAGACTCACTCTTCTGGTTTTTGCACCAAGTGTCTGTGTACTTTAGTCCTTGCGTCACACTTGTAGGCTAGTGCATCCTATCACATGGAGTCTGGAATCCATTCCTGAGAACAGTCAGCTGGAACTTTTGTATGAAGGAACTGTGCAAGGCATTCAGTGACTGGATTTCTATGGGTCGCCTTTTGTAGCCACTCTTTGTATAGTAGGCTGCAGGCTTCACTCTTGTCCATCAAATGGGAGGCTTGGGATCTAGACACACATAAGCCTTGGGATGGCACAAACCAGTGTCCTGGTTTTGAGGACAATATCCTGAACATCAGTCTGGAGGCTGGAAACACATGGAATCATAACTTACCTATTCCTCAATGCTGACTCGCTTAAGCTGATCAAGAAATTCAAAATTCCTGGTGGGTAAGAAGCCAGTCCATGGAACTGAATTAAACTGTAGCCTATAGACTAGTTCACTTGATTACAAGAGGCTCAGTCTTGTCTATATTTGTCAGAGACAAACATGCTGAAAAATTAGGCACTACACTATCTATTTATTGTGTATGTATTTGGCTGTTAGACAAAATATAATAGCTAATGTCTTCAAAATTTTCAAGCTGAACAGTAAAGTTGCTAGTTGAAGGTCAAGTCCTTGGGAAAGTGTTGTTTATAAATGCATAACTACCTCTTTTCAGCTCCTCTCTCAGTACAGACATTCATTTCTACATGTAAAAAATAAAATAAAAAAGAGAGGGAGAGAAAAGCAAAAAAAAAAAGATAAATACAGGGAAATTAATTCAAGGTAATGTCACTGAAGGAAATCGTATTGTAGTTATGGAATGATAACTAATATATTGCTTCAGAAGAATATTCAGAATTATGTGCATTATATTCAGAATATAATGCACAGAAGTGAAGGAAAGGACCATGATCAAAACCAAATTTAAGCATTGAATTTCAACTGTCTGGAAATCCAACAAAACTGCTTAGAGACATTGTTAAAGCGTGCGGCTCAAAAGTTTAAATAATAAGTACAAAATAATACTATTCAGGGAAATGCTTTCTTAGAGCTTTTCCATGTCAAAGAATTAATAAAATAAAAAAAGTATTGCTCTTACCTCTTCTAAATTTACTATGTTGAAAATTGGAATATGCACCAAGGAACTAACAATTGTTTCTGATCCACCATGAGAGCTTCCCACACACAAATTCAGAGACCTAATCCAGCTTCTCTGACTCCTGAGTAATCCCACTGGTTCAGAAGTAAAGCCAGAACTGAGGAAAATAGGATTTTGCACTTAGTCTGTTTCTTTTTGTGCCTTTTTTACATTTTCAGTTGGAAGTATTTTATTAGTAATGGAATAAATGTTATACCTTTAAAATTCTTGTTTAAGTGTTATGAAACTGAGATAAAACTCTAAATTCCCAATAGGAATGTAACTAAGTATTCATACTGCATCTGTATTATTTGTAAAAATGAATGTATTTGATAAAAGAAGCACAGCCAAGTTCAAATCTGAAACCCCCCAAATACCTCAGTGCATTGTTAATGACTCTAGTAAACATTACAGAAGTTCTCCGAGCAACCAGTCCTCATCCAGTGATCCAGGACCCAGCGGAAGCAGCCACTGGAGACAGCAAGTGGGATATGACGGGTATTGGTGATTTTTTAAAAATTTTTATGTAAATCTTGCGATAGCTCCCATGCACCTTCTTTCTTTAGCAAAATGTATGTGGATGTTTTATATCATAGATTTATTTTCAAACACTGCTTGTATCTTTTAAGATGTACAGGTGTACTGATCTTTGATGTAACATGCATGCAAATACAATTTTAAAGTCATCCTAATTTAATTCTTTAGGACCAAATTTTTACTTTACAATTCAGGTAAATTACAAATGATTCTTAGGTTTACTTCCCCAGAAATAGGCCAGAAATCAGTTAGTAACTCAGAACTGGAATAAAATAAAAATAATACCTTCTCTTTTTGCTTCGGTAGAAAGGCGTTTGATTAAAAAACTAAATCTTCATGGTCTTCAAAATGTTTGTTTCACTGATATCCATTCCCTTGCATCTCTTCTCAAAAAAGTAGCAATTTCAGAAGTCTCCCTAAAAGGCTGTTGCAGTATATGGATGCTTCTTTAATCCCTTGTTGATACCTTGGTGCTGAAGTTTCAGAAGTTAGCTATCTGTATATGAAAGACCACCCCAGTATAACTCATGTTATAAGAATACTATGTGAGACATCTGTTCTAAA
>VXAY01004260.1:2044845-2077509 GCA_013399855.1 Oxyruncus cristatus
CTGATACAGGCCAGGATGCCATAGGCCTTCTTGGCCACCTGGGCACACTGCTGGCTCATGTTCAGCTTCCTGTCAATCAGCACCCCTGTCTGGAAGCTTATTAATGCTTTGGCATGATTGATTGCAGATAACGTACTCCATGTAGCAGATATCTTGGGTACTCTTCGAGGAATCTAAGATAACTCAGTGAAATCTCTGGCAGCTAAAGAGATGCTAATAATTAAATTAAACGGTGGCTTTTTCTTTGACAGTAAACACATCAAAGTGCATCTTGTGTGAAGTTTTCCAGCACAGTTATTTCTAACAGCAACCTAGGTTTTGGTGTGTTGCTTTGTGAAACATTTTAGCTTTTGCAACAAAGCAATGGATCTAGTACTGGCTTCCGTGTTCTGAGTGTGAAAACCTGTGATGCCTAACTAGAGTTACTTTCTGTGGGGCTTAGATCATGAAGCTTTGAAGCGTATATTATCATGGTTCTTCATTGCAAAAGCCTTTTGGCTATATAGCCCCAAGAATGCATTTCTTCTTAAAGTTCCATGTCTTTTTGGCCTATTCACACTTAAGATATGTGTGCTGTTGAAAAATTAGCATGTAAATATTTCCATGCAGATTTTGGAAATGTTTGGGGATGATGATTGTTTAAAAAAATCACTCACAAAGTATTTGGTTTTAAGAGTAAAAAGTGTTGTTGTTCTTCATGTAATTAGTCTTGCAGGATAAAAACCCTAACAGCTTAATTTTCTGCTTGTGTTAAAAGATGCCAGTCCCCTTTGCTCCATGAACATCACCAAGGTTCAGGCTCACTGGAGTGTGAAGGAGGCAGAGAACGAGAGGAAACTTTGGAAGGAACGAGACATTCTGGTAATAAAACCCACTGTATCTTAAAAATAAGTGTTCTTTGCAATGCAATGTCTGTTGAAATGCAGTCACCTTCTGATGCACAGGCTTGATACACAAAGAGCAATGTAATATGACAGTGAAAGTAGGGACTTACAGTCAGTCTTACAGAATATGATGTGGGATATTTAGATAATACTTAAAACAAATTCCTCCTGAACTTCAGAAAGCCTCATGAATGATGAAAAGCAGGTTGAATTTCATTTAGTTTTAATTGAAAAGCCAGATCTTAGGAAATTCTACAAAGATACACGCCTGTTAGTCCAAAGAGTCTACAGGTTTGAAATCTGATGCGGAGTCATGTGCCTTTTCCCTTTCTACAGTATACTCATCTTTTTAGCATTCAGAAATATAAACACAATTATTTATTGCAGAAACCAAGTGGCATACACCATCGACCAAAGTCCTGAGCTCCTACAAAGACCGAGCCTTACAGAAAGAAGGCAGTGGCAAGGAGTCACCAAACAAGCTTTCACATGTAAGTCTTTTACTTGGATGTCATTCAAAAGTCTGAAAAAAACAACCCCCAAAACAATAAAAATGCCCCCACTCTGGACTTAAAGAAATCCATCTTAAAAATACATTTTATTAATTTATGAGGACCCCTGTATGTTTTGGGAGGCAGAGTATGCTCACCTAGATGTGGGTGGAATTGAGTATGCTTAATCTGTGTTTATAAACTCAAAATTCCAAGAGAGCTTGGCTCTGGGGCATTGAGGAGATACAACTAGTGTAGTCTGTACTCAGCTGTGTATTTACAGCTGCATTTATACTGGCTTGTTTAATCTGTGACATATTTAATTATCCTTTAAAAGAGAATAAAATTATATTCACGATACTGCCTTTCATCTTGTGTGAAATACCCATGTAGTGTAATTATCATAAGCGCTATAAAAATGTAGTTTGTAGGTTGGGAATGCTGAATGGATTTCTGGTCTACCTATTTTAGTGGCTTGTCTTCAGTAATGGCAAAATCTTTAACAACCTAATGATGGAAAATACACTAATGGTAATGTTTGTTACATGGAAAATCCTGCTATATGTGCTAGGACTCTATGCTCTTTGTAAACTTATACTGGTGAGTATAAGAGGCCAGTTTCCCACCTTACATACATTGATAACTAATGAGAATCTAGCTTGATACTTCTCAGTAAGGAAGTATTATCATAAACAGAATTATGCTCTAGAATTATGCACATGAAGACAAAAATGCATTCTTTTACCTTAAACCAAAATTGACAGGAAACTTGGATCAGTATATGTAACAATCAGTATTAAACAGCACCAATACCAATGTCCCTCTCCCTGGAAAAACTGGTATTTTTATCAATTGTTCCATCGTTTTTAAGGCAACAGCCATCTTGTGAAGGTTAGAATGAGTGCAAATGTGACCCCTCTTTTTTTTTTCTACGGTAATTTTCTCAAAATTTGAGGCCTGTTAATTTCTGTATGGGATAGAAGTATCATTTCTGGAAAGGCTGTCTTGTCTAACTGCTTTCATGTGTGAGCAACAGCATCTGCTAGCATCTGTAGGAGAGGGATCTCATAAAAAAGTTAGTCACCCTTCTCACTTATATTCTACCTAGTAGAAGTCCATCTGCCCTAGCAGAGGTCCGTCTGCCTTTATTCTGGCTACTCTGTCATAGAGATAAGTTAATTCAACTCTCAATAAAATTTATTTAAAAAAATACATTACGAAACCCCCGAACCTTATTGACACAAATGCCTGACATAATTATTCCACTTCAATAGCCATGCTTAGTTTAGGGCCCTGTGACTTCAGTTACTTTCATCTGGTACACATACATCACAATTGGCTTCAGTTTAACTAGCCACACATCCAATTGGATTTGATCCAATGAGCTGCATATTTCACCCACACTGAGAAAAAGCCAACAATAATTCAGTCTTCAGTGTTTTTCAGATTTGCAGTAGAGCTTGTTTAAGCAAATAATTACCTAGGCTTCTAACTTTAACAAAATGCTTATTTTAACTGTTCAGAAATGCAATTTTATGGATGTTAAGCAGGTCCTGTAATCAGAAAATTCACATCTAATCTTAAGATTTGTGATAGAAGATGGAACTAGAGCCTTATTATTTGCAGTGACATCAACCTTTAATGTGTCTAGCCAGCTGTGCAATTCATTTCACAGAAACTGGTGGTATAATTGGCTCTTTTCATACTTCACAGTTATAGTGTAAAAAAATAATAAAATGGTTTTGAATGGTGCAAATTCAGTAATTTATATGAAAATAAATCTCTCACTATTTAACTTGTGGGGTGTCTCTTTTGGTTTGTTTTCTTGTTAAGATTGGGGACAAAAGCTGTTCAAGCCACTCAAGCAGCAACACCCTATCCAGTAATACATCCAGCAACAGTGACGAGAAACACTTTGGTTCTGGAGATCTGATGGATCCTGAGCTCCTTGGATTAACGTATATAAAGGGGGCTTCTACTGACAGTGGAATTGATACAGCTCCCTGCATGCCGGCTCCTCTGCTGGCCCCTTTGCACCTTGCTGGCAGTAGGTCCGGGGTACACTGTCGTACCGAGCAGTGGACTGAGTCTTCTGAAACTCCCGGGCCAGACGATGATCCAGCTAAAATCTATGCTGTTCATAGCTATGCCTCTGCTATTTCCACCAGTCATACAGCTGAAGGCAGTATGGGAGACCTAAGCGAAATTTCCTCTCATTCCAGGTATGTGTTTCTTACAAATTAGGGATTAAGGATTATAGATTAGCATAGAGATAACTATTTTTCATTCTTCTTATTCTGTTTACCTTTCTTTGAAAGCTCACATAACCGATTTTGATATTTTTGTTGTATTCGAATGCCTATGTGATCAATTTTCAGGCAATTTTTGATGAGTCTGCCTGAAAAGCATAGCCAGACCATCCTTCAGCTCTGATGGAGGCTTCATATGTGACCCTGTGAACATTGCTTAGGTTTTTAAAGGTGGGACACATCCCTGAGTAAAAAAAACGTTTGCACCTAGAACTTATTTCGCATACTTTTGGTTTTTTACTACAGTGCAGCAAATTACCTTAGAGTTAATGCTGAGGGAAATCAGAAAAATTACAATGGTCAATTTTTACATATAGTGAAACCATCGCGTACCATCCCCCCAGTTTACGTTATTGTGATGTATGCTTTACAGTTTTGTTTGTGAATTGAATTTCTGATTGTTTTTCAGCTCTTTTTGCTACCAGTGAAATGTGTGCATGGTACGTCTGTCGTAAAGCAAGCTTTGAAAGTACACTTTTACAGCTCGTTGCTTTTGTCTCCTAGTTCCCATTTTACAGTGACTTTGAAGTTGAAGCTTTGGTCTATGTGTTAAGGTTTTTACTCTGTAAAGGATGGAAGGAAATTGTTTGTTCTTCTTTCCCTCTGGTTTTCCTGTTTTCAATGTCAATTAGTACAGGAAAATAACCAAATAATATCTTGTATCTTCATTTCTTTATATGCTTGACATGAATGTATTTGTCTTGTATAATTACTCTGAAGAAATTTATTCTTCAAGGAAGTGTTTAGTTTATTTTAAATAATTTTGAGAGTCTTCACTGAAAGGTTTTGTTGGTGTCTACTAGTGCTATTATTCATTATAAAAGGGGCTGTTAAAATTATCCAGAGGACTGTTTTGTTGAGCTGAAATTTACTCCTGATAAATTTGTTGGTAATTTAATATTAATGTGTCTGAGTGAAAGACACAGCTTAATCTGGCATGAACTGGAGAAATTAAATGTGAAATGGAAAAGCACATAAGTTTTATAATTAGAGAGATATTTGGGTAATTCCCGATGTAGTTCTTGATGTACATGTGCTTGTACATATTTACTTCAAATTGCGCACACAAATTAAATATGTATATCTTGAACTTAGTCTTTTATTTTGATTCATATCAGTTTGCAATGGCATTTCTGTAAGTTGAATTCTATGCATTATTTGTCCTAGAAACTCATCACAATTCTCTTCTCAAAGAGCTTTAATACATATGCAGTTTTTACATAGAAAATTACTGTGCCAATATTGCTTCCTTGATTTTAACCTTGAGAAAAACTTAACATCAAGAATTATTGCTGTATACCAGGTGAAGCGTTTATTTGTTGTTGTATAGCAGATTTAATTTCTGCTTTTGTGTGTTTTCTTCACTTTTTCAGTGGGTCACATCACTCAGGAAGCCCATCAACACATTGCTCTAAAAAGAGTGGCTCCCTAGATACCTCCAAAGTCTATATAGTGTCTCAGAATAGCAGTCAACAGATGTCTGGGTCGGTGTCAAAACCATACCACAGACAAGGAGCAGTCAGTAAATATGTCATTGGATGGAAAAAATCAGAAGGAAGTCCTACACCTGAAGAATCTGAAGTTTCTGAATGCCATGAGTAAGCACTCTCTTCTACTTTGTTGGGGGGGAAAAAAGGTAGTGAAAATAAAATTTAAAATAGGATAGAAAAAAAATTACAAATTCTGTTTAGGTGTTTTTTTCTGTATGTTTACATATCGAAGGTACATCTAAAACCAGGAAATATGTCAGTAACTGCATGGGATACTGTGTTCTCTTCTGTTCTATCCAGCTGCATCTTTTTCCTATGTGTCAAAGCAAACTTAAAGAAATTTCCAATAAGTGTGTGTAGCCAAAAATGTATGGCTGTGTCAGACACTCTGAATTTCCATTTTGAATCTCTAGGAACTGATTGGGAAGGTACAATTTTATTATTGTCTTACAGAGCTTTTCTTCAAATCTTCAGGAACGTTAGTTAATTGAAACAAAGTTTTCTTTCTCGTGCTTTTGTATTAAACCTTACTGCTTGTTGCTTGTTTCATCAGCTGATACAAGTGCTGCAGATGACTGTAAATTCATTGGTGATCTATAGTAGATAATTTTTTTAAAAGTAGTACCAGTTGGGGATATTTTTCTGACTTTGTTTTTAATGAACAGGTGTGAAGGGATGGTTAGGATCCCACAAGAAAAAGATTAAATGGAGATATGACCCTCTCTTCATGAGATTATGAAAAGTGCAGGCATCCATAAAACTGCATATTTGTCTAGCAAGTGACATTTAGGTAAAAATATTCCTATGTACAGGTTAACACTGGAATAGCTCATGAGAAATGTGTTGTTCTTAGTTGGAAGAAAAAGCTTGCACTCAAAAGAAAACATGCAGTATCTCAAATACAGAAAGGTGCTACTTTCACAGTGTTGCATCACTAGTAAGTAATGTTTGAATCTGCTGTTTAAAATTAACATTTAAATTCCTATTAGCTTCAAAATCATCTTCCTGGATAACCTCCTTGCCTCTTTTTTGTGAATACTGTTTGGTGCTGTCTCTCAATAAACCATACTCAGCCCTATAAATCTTGATAAATTGACAAGATGACATTCAGTATCTGATTTTCAAATGTTGAATATGGGATTAATCTTTGTTTAATGGGAGCGGGTTATTAGCATCTAATATCTCGTATTGCGTATTTGTGCATATCTATGGGCAGTCATACTTAAAAATATATGCTAGAATATATATGCTGTGAAATATGAGCCTGAAGTTAAGCTCTTAGATTCCTAATTTTAAGAAGTAGAAGATGTTATAACCATCCTGTCCTGGTTATTTGTGTTTCTTTTTGTTATTGTACAGGTGATTTCATTTCCATCTCCTCTCCCCCATGTTTTAATTGCTTAAATTGTTCAGTTGTAGTATTATTTAAACTTAAAAAGTGGTAACATCAGTGATTCCCACAAGTCTTTGCATTTTGAAGTTGATGAACTCCTGAAACAATTTCTCTTTAGTTTGAATGACATGCTTAAAATAAAATTGGATAATGAATCATGGTATTTAGACTGAAACAATGGCAATTTAGACAATTATTTTCAAGAGATAGTTCTATTCAAGAACTATTAATTGAATATGACAGAATTTCATATATCCGAAAATATTGTCAGATTTTTCCACGGCATACAGTGTTGCCTCTCCTTGTTCTTTCTAGGAAAGCTCTCTATGTATCAGAGAGGGGAAATATCTCTCTGAGGATAATTATGTTGAAATAAAATAACATCTCTAATTAGCAATGATGAAAATCAGGTCAATTGCTGAATGTTGTGCCACTATAGGATATAATTCACTAAGAATTACACTTTACCATAGCAAAGCCTGTTTCCTCTCTGCTGAAGATGGAGTCACTGATTATGCTGCACTTGACAGTAGGCAATGGCTTCCATTGTGTGTTCTCTGTGACTGGGAATCTCTAGTTCCTTCAGTTACGTTTTCAGAGTAAACCCGTTAAAATTCTGTCTCTCCTTTATCACTGAAAGGAAGCTGAAGGATAATAATTCAGTTTGACAGTCTGTTGTTGACTGTAAATAGATTTTTACGTGCTGATAATTAAGAAACAGCTGTTTTGTTTATCTAAAGAGCTTTATGAAGTTGCTGATAATAAAATACACTTGGCACACTACACAACTGATTACCTATACACTTCAAACATTGCCATTGGTGACCGTTGTAATTTTTGCAGATTGTGAACCTGGATGCAATATCCCACTATAAAATACTGATTTTCTGATTTGCTATGGAAGTAGAAGTTAAAAAATTTTGTGATGAATCTTTGGAAATGTTGACATAAATACAGCGTTTATATTAATAGAGAAGTGTGGTGGACAAAAAAGAGAGGCAGGCTAGGAGAAACAAGGATTGTGCTCTTTTGCATTGCTCTTTAGGATTCCTAAACTTGATTTTTCAGTTGTTTAAGGATTTCCTTTTGCACCCACAGTTTCGTAAATGTAAGTGATTAAAAAAGTGTTCTAAATAATGTGCTGGGTCAGGAGATAATTCTAACCATTTTCACTTTGTGACAGAAAATGATTGCAGTCTTTCAAATCTAGTTTCTTGCTAAAAACACCAATTGTCTCCACAGAGTGTATGATGATATTGATGCTGTGTCTGCATCGAGTCCAATCCAAACTTCTGTGAGGAATGCCATTGTTGAAAGCCAGCAAATGTTGTCCAAAGAAGATTTTCTGAAGTTGATGCTGCCAGACAGCCTCTCTATGGAGGAAGGGAGAAGAAAGGTTGGCTACTTTCTTTGTCTCTATCTCAGCCACAGTTACCTTAGAAATGGATTTCTGGTATTGCCAAGATTGCTGTGGGGAAGTCAATAACGTTTTGTACAAGCTAATTTTATTCCATGGGGATTCTGTAAGTATTGAGCATAAGTTCCAAATTATCATTTCCCATAATGATGGGAAAAATTTGTTTCATTATGTATGAAATACAGTATTTGATGAAGTCAGTCTTTACTTAGCTTGAGCAGAGATGGGTGCAGGTTGAGCAACTTAATTATAATTTGAAAGGTTAAGTGACATTTTCAATTTAGGATACGTAAATTTATACACTTTGTGGGATATTAAGGTACATGAATAAAAGTAGCCCGCTTTCCCCTACCCTGTAATAGTCAGTACCACCAATTCCATCTGAAATCTGAACCACAATTTCATGTAGGTATCATTGGCAACTTCTCAGAAGGCGTAATTGTCAGAGCCAGTGGAGAGCTCATCTAATTTTTGTCGTATGAAGACAATCTAATATTTAATAGTTCTCAGAAAGTGGATAGAGAACTTAAAATTTGCTACTCCCCGAAGTATAAATGGTTCTGAATTCTGTGCTTAATGTGGAATAAAGAACAAAGCAATTAAATTACTTGTGATAATTGCACACTTCCATATTAATTCAATGCTCTCTTAACCCACTGTGTTTATACAATATGCTAAATAGCATAATCATCCTGTCTGAGTAAAAGTAACACATGGGAATCCTCTAAGTGCAGCGTTGAATTTAAAATTCAGATTGTATATATTTTTAACATGTAGTATGTTAAGTATGCATTATATGTGTTTGAATTTTCATAAAGCTAGAGGTTTTTATCATGTATGATTGATACAATAATTGAGTTTTTGTGATGATTTCAAGAACTGCCAATGTTTCTGGAAACCTAAATAAGAATCAAAAAAAGACTTAGGAGGTGTGACCATCCTTTGGTAAATTACTGCTATCCCCTTCACCTCCCAAGACACGTGAACAGAAGTTTAGTAAGAGACACTATGGGCCCTGGCTTACAAGAGATCCTAGCCCTGGGACTTGGCAGTGTACAGTCTTTGGTTATGCCTTCATAGACGGTAGTAATCTTGATATTGGTGAGCCAGTTACCTTTGACAGTGAAGTCAGAAAGGAATTTCCTGAATGTGTGAGATTCTACACAACCAAGTCAGATTTTTTTGTTTGCTTTGGCTTTACCTTCTTCATAGATCAGGGAACAATGAGTCCTCTAGGTAATGTTTAATTTTTGTTGCACCCTGAAAGGAGACCATAACACTCCTGATATTAACATTCAACGTTTTGATAGCTGGTGAACAACTTTTAGAGATAGAGGATGCAATATAAAGTTAAGGAGACTTGAGTATCAGCCACAAATTGAAGCAGGACACTTTCTGAGAATCTTGAGTGCAAGAGAGAGGGACAGAGACCCTTCAGTTCAGAGGATGAAGGCTTTTAACACTTTGCCCAATGTGGTCCCTAATTAAACTCAGGGTCTTGTGATATTCTTTAGCTCCTGCTTATAGGAAAATACTGTATATCCATTCATTTAAGAATGCTGCATATGTCCTTTATCCATTCATTTAGGAGTGCTGCTTATGTCTGTTGGGACCGTGTTATGTGTGTGTTAAAATTTTTAATGATGTTTATTTCCATGGCCCATATCTATTTCAGGCAGATCTGTAGAACCAATGTACTATTTTGATGCTTTCCTAGATTAGAATCTGAATTTCTCCCTCATTTTTCTCAGGGATGTAGTTAAGCATTCTAACAATTGAACATATTCTGTATTGTCATCAAGATAAATGCTGTCCTCAACTAGCCCTATGAAATGTCTTTAAGTATTTTGTAAAGACTGTGTCTTCTGGCGTGTACATGGGGGAATTGATTAAAAATAAAAGAGAGCAGATTTAGATTAGATATTAAGAGGAAGTTCTTTATTGTGAGAGTGGTGAGGCACTGGAACACATTGCCCAGGGAAGTTGTGGATGCCCCACTTCCTGGCAGTGTTCTAGGACAGGTTGGAAGGAGCTCTGAGCAACCTTGTCTAGTGGAAGGTGTCCCTGCCCATGACAGAGGAGTTGGAACTGGATGATCTTTAATGTCCCCTCCAACCAAACCATTCTATGATTCTGCATATTCCTTTTATAACCATTCATCAGTGAGCAAGTTTTATCGAAGTGCAACAATGTAGATGTCTTTAATTCTGTACTATAGTCACTGTTTTCAAATGCTATTCCTCCTAAGCATTTGTTCTGCATAGGGAATGTGCAACTCATAATTAACTACAAAGAAAACTAGACATTTAATTGTTATATGCAGGACAAACCAGTTAAAACCATTAACTAGCCTTTGTAGATGTGAAGAAAAATGAGCTTTCACTGCTGAAGAATGACTTATGAAGCAGAATGATCCAGTTATACAATACAGTAATATCTTGTTTTTCTGTAGATATTTGGGTTGTGGTTTAGGTAGGCTCTTGAAATGCATAACTAGTTTTCACTGAACTCTGTTACCCTCTTTTCTAAGCCTACTTTGTGATATTTGGAGAGGTGCAGTGTCTCAAATCACTTTTATCATCCAATGAATTATGTGGCAGCATGTATCAGTTCAGAATATTTAACATTAAAGCGTAGTCATTTCAAATTAAAATCAAACAGTTCTATGTATAGTCTTGCATACATGTTGAGTCAGAATCACAGAACATGTTGCCAGAGTTGGTAACCTTATATACATTTCTGTAAAACATTGCTGTCATAAGGCTATGGAGTTTTCATGTAACATTTCAAAATTAATAAAACTGCACAGTATCTGATTAATTCATGGTGATATGTTCCAAAATATTAAGAGGAAGTATGAAAATCCAATTCCGTAACTCTTTTGAGGCCCCAATAGATCTGATGGAGTGGAACAAATCTCTGATCTTCTATATTAGTTCAAGAATTCCAGAGTGTCTGCCCAGAAAAATACTCCCAAGAGCTGATGATGGGATATGATCGTATGAATTATTTTAACCGTTAATATGTGTTCTTACTTTTATGTTTAGTTTTCATTTTATGGAAACCTTTCCCCACGGAGGACACTTTATCGCACCCTGTCAGATGAAAGTATATGTAGTAATCGAAGAGGATCTTCCTACGCCAGCTCTCGAAGTTCAATGCTAGACCAGGCCTTGCCTAATGATATCTTGTTCAGCACCACTCCACCGTATCACAGCACACTGCCTCCCAGAATGAGCCTGACTCCCGGAATCGGAAATCTGAGAAGTAAGTAATTGTTGCTATCATTGCTGAGTCTGGAATATTTGTAATAAACTCAAACAAATCACCAAGTTTGAAAATAGATTTTGCTTTTAAGGCGAAATTAAGAAATGTCAAACCAGTGTTCCAGTTATCCTAGTAAAAGAATGTTTGGTCAGCAGTACATGCCCATGATTGCCTTTAGTGATTAATTCATATTTATCATGTTCAGAGGCAGCATTCACTTCACTTCCCAAAGAATTTTCATGAGACCAGTGATAGGCAACAAACATTTGTCTGAAGATATTTCTTGTCATTTTATTTTCCAGTGGTGACCTAGTTAAGCAAAACTGACCTGATTCTATTTTAACATTTTTATTTTTTATGTGCATTCCAATTACTGAAATATTCACAGATATATTTGAAATAATAGCTAAAAGGAACAGCTTGTATTTAGATGCTCCTTTTAGTAACATCTTAAAAGGAAATGTGCAATAAATGTTGTCTTTGACTTCAATTTCCAAATTGAATTTGCTGATACTCTTTTTTAGCATGTTAATAAAACCTTTGCAAATGACACTTCATTTTTAATGGCAGCAAAATAATAGTCTGAGGTGCTAAGTTAAAACTGTTCTATGAATATGTCTTTTTTCTTGTGAGATTTTCATAAGCGAGACCTTTATTATATGCTTAGTTTGCAATAATTCCAGGGTGAACTACTAAGTTTGCAGTCATTTTTTTTTTGAAAAAAAAAAAAAAGGAAAAGCTCAGATCTACACAGACAGATGTGTATATTTAGACTACGTATCCATTCTTGTTTACTTAGCGAGAGTGAATTGTTTTTTCAAAAATGCTGAATGTATATGCTTCTCAGTTTAGGTGTCTGACCTATAATGGGCACCTATAGTGGACACCCAAATTAGGGAAAAAAAAAAACCCAACCTTTTTTATTTAGCTACTTTAATAATGCATCACAGTTGACTAAAATTTAAAAAAAAAAAAGTGGACTCTGGACTCCATAATTAAGAAGCTGTGGGTGGGTTTCTTGAAAACATTAAGGACTTTTGTAGGTGCATTTCCAGGTGACTTAAAAGAAATCGTAATAAAAGGAGTTCTGTCATTTATCATGTCCTTCAGGAACTAGCAGTCATTTGCTAACTTTCAGAAATGAGCTTTAGATACAAAACACTTGTCTACACTTGTCTAGTTAGAGTGGCCTCAGCTATGAGACAGTTTTAGTGACTAACTACTGGTTAATTTTAAACTGGTATCTCATCTGAGTGCTAAATTCCTTCGTCACATAGAATGCATGCTTGGTGTACCTTTTGCCATTCTAAAAATACTGTTCTATCAGAGTGAAACTCTTTACTATAAATTTGATCTGAAAAGATCCTATTCTTTTACCGATAGCGAATGGAGATCCATTTTGTTTAAGTGGAGACTAATTCAGTAAATTTTGTAGTCTCTGAAGGAGCTGTACAGTATAGAGTTAGGCATCCTGATTGTGTTTTTTGGTTGTTTTTTTTTCTTTTGTTACTATGTTAGGCCTGTTTTTCTAGAGCCGTTTCTTACAAAGGTAAATGTGCAATGGGATCAAACCTTCAGCATGCTTTTCTTCTGGAGATTGACACAAGGCAATTAACAGTGTACATTCAAAATTTATACTACTCCTCCAGCAGTGGTATTTTAATGGTTTGTATATTAGTTCTGTCTTAGACACCTAGTTTTTCATTCTTGCTGCTTCTTGGATACAGAAAGTTATATATACACATAGCTGGAGCCTCCCCACCCCCCAAATTGGTATCCTGTCAGTCATAAACTGATTGCCGATATCCAAGGCAGTTCATGCTGTTTTCATATGTAACCTCTATTTTCTGCTTCTGGTTCTGTATTTTAAAAATGCTTATCAATACCAGCTATATAGGAACTTTCATGATGACTGTTTCAAGGAAGATTTAATTGGTTATCTCTAATTACACTCTGAAAAAAACCCACATCGTGACTTGCCCATCTATTGTTTCCAAAACATAGAATATAAGAGTATAAGAAACTAACTTCAGCTCTTGTTAGGAAAGTTTTTTTGTAATCAGTGTTGACATTCTATGTCAATGAGAGGTTTCTTTTTCATTTACAATTTTAGCATAAGGTTCTAGTATCAGATATCGAGAGTCTTACTTAGCTGTCATAGAAATGTCTTCTGTATGTGATCTCAAGGCATTTGATATTTAATGTTTACAGAAATGAGTGTAAATAGTGTGGTTTTCGCTGAAGTTAATTTTAGAAAGATATGTTCTTGCATGTTCTTACCCAGCATGAAATACTGTGGCAGCACCAAATCTTGTGACAACCCTCTAGCAAGGAAAAGAGTGTGATTAATAGATAAGCAAGGCAGCACCAAAACCAAAGCATAATAAGCAACCTGAGGTGTTTCAGTTTACTGGGAAATCAGAATTATCAGACAGAATGACCATGCAAATACAGAAGCAGAAACTTCATCTCTGTGTGATGTTGACTCTAAGAAGATTATGAGAAAAGTGAAGCTACAGGATTTTTTCATTATTATTTTATCACTGGGGGAAGTGAAGTGAAAAAAACCAGTTGCTCTCAGTAAAGTCTGAAATGCAAACTCTGACAGTTGAGTGCTGTTGATTGCACACAGTACACAAATGTAGAAAGATTAATTTAATTTTATCTTATTTTTAACTTAAACCAGAAAGGAGAACTCATGTATCTGAGAATGCTGGAATTTTACCTTGGGAACATTAAAGATTCCCTAATTGAGACAGTGCTGTTCACATTGAGTGATTCTAACATCCAGTTAGATCTATGATTGCAGGTACAAATCTGTGCCCTTGTTGCAAATTCACAGCAGATGAACACACAGACAAAGAAAGAAAACAGTGAGAACCGCTGATACAGAACTAGTGTACTAATACAAGTCAGAAACCAGAAAGACACGTGGAGACAGTCTGACTGACATTTTAGGGACTGTGGCCCACTCCCATTATAAAGCACAAAAAGAAACACCCCAAGTGATACGCTGGCAGGATGTTCCTGTGCTGTGAGGAAAGGAACAAAGTGCAGGATAGTTGTAGTGAAGAGGGTCATAAGGAAGGGAATATTTAACAGTGATACACTGACAGATTCGGAAAGTTCTCAGACTATGCACACCATAGGGAAAAGGCTACCAGAAGTACAGCAGCTGTATCTGCAGCTATGTTAGTAGATGAATGTCTGTTTTGAAATTGACTTACTAAACTTCAATCCAAAACTAACCTCCTTAATAAGAAGCAGTATTAAAATGGAAGAGCCTCACTGTGTATTGATGATGTACAGTGTTAGCAATTTGGAAAACAGTTTTTCAGTAAGCAAATAAGGGCTGTTGATTAATTCACACAAACAAAGGAGTATATGTGTTTGCTGTTACAGGCTCTCACATAGTGAATCATACATCATACTAGAACATGAGACTATCTTCAAAAAGAAAAAGAAAGGGAAAAGCAGTTATTAGGAGCACATGTCCATGAGAAAGTCTACGAGCAGGCTAACATTTTTGGAGAGAGACTTTCAGCAACCCTTGGCAATACTGAAGAAGGGAAGGGTTCAGCAGACAGAAGCTGTTGTTTAAGAGGACTGTAGAGTTTTAATTACTGATTGCATGAAAGAAAAACAAACATCCCACAGACAGTGGGATTTATGGCTGCATATGATTTGATAGGTTCCTTCACCTGCAACACCTTTTGAGATAATCTACTTGTTAAACGACATGTCTAGTTTGACCACAGTAAGCACATAGTTTTTTTCATGATCTACAGTCTCTGCATAAAAGTAGCAGTTCCAACTGAAGCAGGATAATTGCCTTGGAAGTAGAAAAGGTTAAGTCAGGTGAATCTTTCTTTTTCTGTATAACCAGTTACTCTTTGAATACAGTCGTATGTGGGACTGATAACCATCCATTTCAGGAGCTCTGTCAGAAACCGAACTGAACGCATAATTTTGGTGAAAGGAAGGACTCTCTTGAAAATGCTTTATGCTTTTATGCATCAATCATAAAAATAAATAAAATTCCTAAGTATAGAAGTGAGGTAACTGAAAGGACCAGAAACTACAGGATCAATTATTTTTCTGCCAAAAGGAGTTGAACAAATAAAATAATCTTTAAAACTGAAAGATAACACTGAAAATGTTTCCTCAAAGGAAATAAGGGATAAATCTGTGTTGCCCCAACGTCAGTCTATGTGCAGTGAAGATAGTGGCCTATGAGATCAGGCATGTCTTCCTGGACACACAGAGGTGTGTATTCTCAGGCATCACTTGTCACCTTTGCCCAAATCAAAAAGGGAGACAACAGTTAACAGCTGCTGATGTGGCAGTCATAGAGGGCAAGAGTGTAGGTAACAGCAATGTAAGATGAGCAGGGAAGTAATGCAAATACAGGAGGCTAGAAATAATTTATCTCACCCAGAGCATTCCTGAAATACAACCAATTTTCTCTGAAATTCAAAGGCACGGAGGCCTATATAATTAGAGGTCTTTTTTTTTTTCTTCCCTCTCCCTCCTCCCCCCATTGCAGAAGAACACAATTTATATCCTGAAAATGAATTATTCTGTGGTGGCTTACTCGTGCCCAATTCAGTCATTCCACTTAAAATTTCAGCCATCAGCATGAGCACTTGCATTTTCAGAGCTATCAATATTCAAATCTCTACTCTGGCAGGCTTTCTGCACTTGAGTGGCTCTGTCAGGGCTTATACAGGACTGACTAGGATCCACCCTAAGGTGAACTGAGGTTCTCACAAAGACAATGCATAATGAAGGATGACTACTGGTGAATATATCACTCCTACACTTTAATTTGGAAAGCCAGCAGAATCGTGCTGGGAGCAGGCTTATTCCTGACAGGTTTCACAATCAGCCTCTGTAGGCTGATCACACAAAAGCAAGGGCTGTCCCTTAGGGCCTGCCTGCTGGTCTAGAACCAAAAGCTGGCTTGCCAGCCTTTTAAATAAGGTATTCTGTCTATTTTCCACAACAGGGATGTATAAAACATTTGTACTTGAATAAATAAGGTTCTTATAATTTCCAAGTTATATAAAAAAGTTCAGAGACTGCACTGAATTTCAGCTTCCAATGTATTTGCACCAAGGTAATCTTAGGTAAGAGTTTATGTATGTTTATAAGGAACTGAAAATAAAGTCTTAGTACAGATATATGAGTAGAATATATGTCTCTATTACGTTTTCCATTTGATATAATATCTACTTTTCCATACTAAAGCATAAATATTGAGAAAGATATTTTTACAAAGTTTTATTCAAGCCACTCCCAAGTGTAATGTAACAATACTGCACCTTTCCTATAAGTGTAAAACAAGATAAATTCCACAGTAAATAGGATTTGTACCTCTTCTGCAGGGACTCCTAATTTGTGGCAGAGGACTGTAAGCCTCCTTCACTTTCCTTTTTTCTGATATTCTGTATTTTTTAAGCAAGGTTTCTGCAAAGAATAGAGCATATGATATGCTCTATTCTTTGTTCTGTAACAGCCTACACTTTGAACTTTTAGGTCAGAAATCTTTAATTCAAATGGACATTGGTATCAGGACAATGACAACATACCATTTTCTTGAACTATAATATATCTTCCATTTGTATGTATGCATTTCTTCCTTCATTGTTTTTTGTTTGATCTTTTTCTGGGAAAAAAATTGCTCTTAAGTATTATATTTTGAATAATTGGAATAACTAGAGGGAAATTTCCCTCTAAAATATTGGAGGAAAAATTACTATTTTGACCTTTTTTTTAAATTGAAGTGTATACTTTTAAACAAAATTTCTTTTTTCCTGAGAATATTATGGGATAAAAGTAGTATATTCCATTGCTAGCTTTATGGTTAGGACAAAATGTGATTATAAATAATGGTTTTGGTTTATGTTCAGTTTAAAGAATATAAACCTTTGTATGCCTGTTCAGCAGTATTCTTTTTAACGTGTTTATTGATCAGAGTAAAGTTTGCTATGGACAGATAAGGAAAATATAAAACTATTTCAGGTAATTATGAAAATTTACATCTTCTCTACTAAAATGTATGTTTGTGGCACCTTTCTAGTAGACTGCATAACTGAACGCTGTGTTTGAACCAACTTTATAGTGTATACATTTAATTTAATATATGATCTGTGTACAGCATACAATATGTTACAGCTCACTCTGGAATTCCACACAAGCCTTACATCCTCAGAAATACAACTTAAAAATATTAAAGTAACAGGGTGGTATTTTCAATGTGAAAATGAGTTTTGGATATAGGCTACAATTTACAAATGCATTAAAAGAAAAGCAGGTTATCTTTTTAACTGGTTCTGGGACTAAAATATTTTAAGTTTCAGAGTAAAACCCTGTGCGTAAGTATCTTGTATGTAGTTTCACAGACATCTTAAAAGTATAATGTCGTGTATCTAGCAACTTTTCTGCTCAGTGCTCAGATTTAATATGCTATGCTTTAAGAATGGATGTTGCCTACTCACACAGTGTTCATATGAAAATGCAAAGAACACGTCATGTGCGAAGTGGCACCAAAAAACACCCTTTAGAAACCCTTCCCATATATTCTGCCAACATGTAGAAATTGTTCCACCCGTACTGAGTATTGAACAGGAAAAGCCAGAAACAAGAGTAATGAATGAAGATAAGCATTCTTTGCTTATACATTTTTTACGGTTCATTATAGTAGCTTCAAAATTAATTGTGCATAATTGTTATAGGAAGACTAATTATTGTGTTTATTGTTTAGATGAATTCTGGTTCTCAGATGGGTCCTTATCTGATAAAGCCAAATTCAATGATCCTGGCCTGATGCCCCTGCCAGACACTGCCACAGGGCTAGACTGGTCTCACCTGGTAGATGCTGCACGAGCGTTTGAAGGTAACAGGAACATTTGAATAAAAATCAGTGTTCAGTACACAAACTTTTTTTAAAATAAATATATATATAAAAAATATACCTTGTACAGCCACATTTCGAATTACAAAAACTCAGTATTTGCCTCCTTAGCCCTTTAGTTCTTTCGGCAGTACCACTTCTCAGTGTGGAAGATTGTCCCTGAAAACTTGGGGTATTTATGATACTTTCAATATCCATTTTAGATGCAATTCATCCACTTTGTTGCCCCAGTTCTTTCTGTAATCAAGTGGAAAAATTGGGTTCTTTGAAGGAGAGATTCAAAGCATTTATGTTAGATGTTTGAAATGAAACTGGGAGTAACAGTTTCCTGTGTTTGTTGTGTTGTGTTTATAAACTGGTATTTGTAGTCCAAGTGATGTTGCAGTCCCTCTCAGTTTTCATAAGCCCTTGAAGACCAGCAAAAATGTCCAGTTTATTTTCCAATAGCAGAACTTGAGGTGCAGGGTATAGACCAGGTTTGATTTATTAAATTATAAAATCAGATTAGGAAAAAACTTTGTCCACCTCTGGAAGCTAAACCTACACATAATGTATAAATACAGAAAGGTGGATGTTGGTTTGAGTATGTACATGAATATATACAGTTGAGTGTTTGTGTTTTGTTATTTCTGAGGGGTCCTTGATTAAGTTGGTGTGCTGTCCTAAAATTTCTGACATTTCTTAACTGGTGTTGCTTGCATTAATGAATGTATGGAAAGTCAAGGGTATCTATGAATAAGGATGATGTTACCACAGTCATCATTGTACGAGATACGTGTCTTAAGTTTATGAGAAGAACTGGCTGTCAAGTTAGTGATTTGGGTTTTTTAAGTAGAAGCAACCATAGGAATCAATTTTCTGGTACCTGGTTCCTTCCCAAAATATGAAGTGATTAAATATCACTTTGACCAAGAGCTCTTCAGAACTACTTACTAAACTAATTTAAATGGGATTGTGAAAACCTGAACCAACAGCGGTGATTAGGAATTTGAAGAACTAAGTTGTTTCTTAACCTGATTAACTGTTATGTGCATTCAATACTACTCCAACATGGCTGTGACAGCTGGCAGGAAATACTGTAATGCTGAGGATCTTGACAACTGTTCCCATGCATTTCTATGTTTGATTGCTCAGGGAACACCCTGCTATTTGTTATTGAAATCTTAAACTACTGCAAAAAAGATTTGGATCAGTAAGTGACTAGCTCTGTAACTTTGTACTTGAAGAATATTTTTAAATGCTAATAAAATTTCTGAGTTCAACTGACTGAAAGATTATTCTGTACCAGTTATACTCCTGTATTTTTAGCTTTCTTCAAAAATAAATAGATTTTCATTCTTTTTACTACTTAGTATCATGATGAAAATAATTTCACTTTGGAAAGTGTAATTACATTTGAATTTGAGAGGGAGAGGTAGAACAACATAGCTACCCCACAGTGCTCTATTCTAGGGAGGAAGAGTATTCACTTCTTGGATTGTAGCTGTAAAAACCTTGGATATATCTGTAGATAATGCTGAAGAACTAAAGGTCTGAGTTGTAAGACAGAAACTGTTTATCAGAGTTTTTTTGAATTATTGTAAGAATTTGAGTAATAAATAATCATCTGTTTTTCTATGTAGGAATGTAATTCTTTTCTGTTTAGGACTCTGCAGTAGAGACATCTGTGTGTATCTTAGAAGATTTATACAATGTTTTGACTAAATTCATAGTGCTGCAATAGAAACTTTGCAAGGAATGGAATTTTAAACCCTTGTTCAGTTTTCTCTATCCTAAGTCTTACAATTTGTAAGTCATTTAAAAAAGAATAACTTACAGGCATGTCATAAAAAAATCACCGGAAGGGGATGTGTTGGATATGAATCAGCAGAGGCAGTTTCCATATGTAATTTAATGTTGTTGACTTAAGAGTTGCTTCAACTTAGTATTTAAAAAGTGATAGGAACTGTTCTGGATTCTATCAATGTGAAAAAGAGAGTGGATGATTCTAAAGTTTATCCACTTCTGATTATAAAACTGCTTTGATCTTTTTATTAACCTGGGTGGCAACTGGATCACATTTCAAATAAGACCATCTCAAAAAAAAAAACCCCAAACAAACACACACGTCCCCCCAAACTTTGATAGAAAGGATCATGAGATAGATAAGAATTTTTTAATACTGAATCTGTGAAATTAACGCTAGAGTTGTTCTCTAGTTTGGCTTTGCGAACCTGGTATTTCGATGTTATGTTCTGTTCTAGAACCTAGATACTAGACTTAATTTTATTTTTTTCTTTGTACAAGGTGTTTTGTTGATTTCAGTTTATTAGAATTACCAATTTCATTCCAAGGTCAGGGTTTTTCTCCTGTGACCTCTCCAGATTGTATGTTGACAACTGGCACAATTTGATCAGTTCAATGTTCCTAATGTGGCCCTCACGATCCTTCATCTGTCTGTCTTAAAAAGCAATTGTATCCCAATTAATGTTAGATCTAGCCTTTTTAGGTGCTTATAATGTTGGTATCAATTGGATTAAGAATTAAATATAGTAGCAAGACTTTTGCTATCATCATCTGTACTCAGAGTTTACTTCTGAGTGTAACAAGAACAGTGGTCTCATTTTTAACTTTCTTCTCTCCCCTCAAATGAGTGGTGACTGGGGTCGTTTATTAGTATTAGCTTTTATTCAGCTGAAGCCTTGGTCCTAGAACAGTGTAGAACAGTAGGTTTTAAACTGTGGTCTATGACAGTGGGAGAAGCCATTTCTTTTTTTTTTTAAGTTGAAACTATGATGATAACACTTTTCGCTTTGTGAGGATTTAATTTCACTGCTTTTGCTTGGCAAGAACTTCTGTGGGAAGCTGAATACCTACTTCAAACTTTTCCTGAAAGTCTTCTGTTATTCCTAAAACAGGTCTTCACAGTGTAGTGGAGAGCTGTGCTGGCATTAACTCCTTAGGCTCCAGAAGCTGCAGTGAAGGGTTTTTGCTTGAGCTGACTCTGTTGAGGGTCAGCGTTGATAAGCTGTGGCAAGGTTTTAAATCTTCACACTGCCTTCCTTTGCAAGACATAGTTTTGACTCTGATATTTATCCAGAGATGATATTTAGCATGCATGCTAAAGTCAGCCCAGTCAGTAGGAAGGGACATCCGTCCATTTCTGTCATACATGGATGTGCTACTTCCAGTTCTTTTATTTTGTTGGGAGCTGCAGAGAGAGAGTAACCAGGTGGCAGTTGACATGATAGAAATACGCTGTTGTAATGTTTTTGTATCCATCCCTGAAGCAAATAATAAAAAATCAACAGGACTGGATGTGACTGTACAGCAAAAGAGGTAGGGTTTTAGAGAGGGTAGTTGGGGTAAAAAAGGAGAGGTTATAGAAACAAAAAGAAAGAAAGCATGGTCAGCTGAGTAAAGATGAAGATATGGGGATTTATAGAGTAAATTGGAAAGATGAATTTGAAAAAGGAGAGCAGAGAAATCTCAGAAAAGACTAAGGGAAAGTAAGGTAATTGATTTTTTAATTCTCTTTTTCTATTATCCTTCTAATAGATCTCCAAGTTAGGGAACAAGGATTGACTTTCAGCATGTGTATTATGTTGCTAATGGCTTTTTTTGGATCTTTTCAATGTTTTGGGGAGCAAAAGGAAAAGCCTTTTTGGATGTCCATACCAGATGCTGTAATTATAGAAAAGAACTGACACAAATATAAATATTGAATATTGTTAGGAATAGAACTTTTTACTATTTGTGCTACTTCAAACTGGGTTTATTATGCTTTAAAATGCTGTTTAATGTTTGATAAGTCATACTGTGGACTTAAGAAAGTCCTTCTAATGTCTCTGATTTAGTTCATTAGAATCGGTGGTTTCATCTGTTTTCCAGGTGATTTTTATGAACGTCTGCTAGTGCCAATCAGAATGCAATGTTTCTTAATGCCAATTTATCTTTGCAAAAACATCTGTGCTACTATAATTAATGCTATTTTAATACTTTGATTTAAAATCTTCATAGCTTAATGCAAGTAATGCTACACATAACATAATGAGAAAGAAGTGAAGCGTTCAGCATGACAGATAATTATTTTAATCAAAGTAGTGCATTAAAGTGCTAGAAAAAGAAAAAATAAAAATATTTAGTTAACATTCGATAATTTCTAGTGCATGTAATTCTTTTTGCTTCAGTGCATATGTAAGTATATGTTTGTGGGTAGAGTTTACCTTAACAATGAGAGAGTGGCTTCCTGCACTATCTTCACTTTAGCCTTTTCTGCTTTCCACTACATCAAAATTGCCTAGTTTTTTCTGTCCTCTGTTAGTGATCTGGAGCAATGGACATCCAGATTCAAGTTCTTAGTAGTTACAGATGTATGACTAATCTGTTACTGTAAATTAAGATATGATTTTTTGTCTTATCATCATTGGTCTAGCTAAGTCAAGTATTGTTTAAACTATTTTCAAAAAATATACTGGTCTTGATATCAAAAGTTTAACCCATACTATGTATGGGTTCTGTTTGGAGTTTGGCAGGGACATCCCAGTTAAAAATAAGAACTCTGAGATTTACATGTATTTTCTTCTGTTAGTGTGCACATATCTCTTCAACTGAATAGGAGGTGTCCCTCTAGGGAGCAGAACTTAGGTGTCCAGCATCATACCAAGAAATACGCTTGATTTTTCATAATAAAAACTAGCTGTTTTTCAAGGTAACTTTGATTTCATTTTCATTAGTAAAGGCTCAAGCTAGTTCTGTTGAAAACAAATAAACAAAAAATCAATAGGAAGATTTTGCTTTTCAAAGCACAAGTTCAGTCTTCACCACAATTTAGATTTAAATAGTAAATTAGTGAAGCTATTGCTAAGCATGACTACTTATAGGGAGATCAGTGAGATTTTTATATAGTTACTGAAAATAAAAATATGTCTTTAAAAGTACTTGAGAAGTATTCAAAGGCAAAATAGTTTTCTTGCCCGGGAACTAGTTGTTGTACTAATTATTACAGAGATTTATTGTCTTACTAACTTGTTCAGAGAATTATTTTGACCCTCACCTGGTTTTAGAAAGTTAAAGAACTAATCTTTGAAGAGCAGCACAGGAATTTATGTAGTATGTTATGTAATTGGAGACTTTGGATTATTAGTGGCCATGTAGTGACCTCTTTCCTCACCTCGTGAATGTCAGAATATGGTTTCATATTTTATAAAGATATGAATATTGGAAAATATGTTTAAGTTAAGATAGAAAAACAGAAAAGTTTTAACATTTAATTTCCTAATCTAATTATTAATATTCTTTTTAATTTATGTGAAATTGAACTTCACTAGGGATTATACAAGGAAGAAGAAGTTAATCCACACATTATACGTTATTGCAAGCACACGTTCTTATATTTTTGTTGTGTTTTGAAATAATACAGAAATATCTTAAAATACTGTGTTTTAAAATGGCCTAATGTGATTTCATTCACAGTTACGTGTACCTGATTTTGCGCTTGCTTTTATCCATCAAGAAAAAGATGCTCTAAAATACTGCTGAGGAGATCAAACTGACAAAACACTTTCTCAGCTGACAAATAAACCAGACAAGTGGTCAGTTTCCTTAGTCAGCAGAGGGAAGAAATGCAGATTTTTATTTTTTTTTTTTATATTGCAGTAGAATTTCCTCTGAGACACAATGTCACATGTCACATTTTGTTGGCCATAGAAAAAAGTAGCAACAGCATAACATTTGTTGCTGGCTTTGTTTCTATTAAGTTGTAATGAACATGTGAATAGGATAAAGGTGAAATCAATAATTAGCTTTGTACTTGCAACTGCTTGTTTACGCTCTGTTGTTTCTGGCCTGCGTACTGTGTTTGATCTGAGAAACTAATTTTAGTTTATCCATGCTAAGTAAATCTATTTAACTTAGTACGTGTCAAATCTGTAAATGATGTCATTGATTATATGTTTAAAATTATATTCTTACCTCATTGTCAGCAGATATCGCAAAGACATTCATATTTACTGAGATCTATCACTAGTCAGAAATAAGGATAAAAGGAGGAGAAATGAGCTGCAGTCTTTAAAATTGGACAAAATAACACATGCAACTTTTCTTCATTGTATTAGAGAATAAATTGACGATCTCTGCTATTCCTTAAAACTGAAGGATTTTTTTAAGATCAATAAAGAGATTTTTAGTGATTTCCTATGTTTGATTAGTAAAACTTTTAAACTGAAATGTCCTTCCTAGTTGAAAAGATCTGGCCTGTATTCACTGTTTGTGTCCTTAGAGTTTGAAGGCTTGTCCTCTGTGTCATGCCACGTTGTCATGCTGTGTCACAACACTGGGTATTACCATTAGAGACATGGGGTGAGACACCTCCTGCTTTACTGTGATGTTGGTATTGTGTAAAAATGGCCTGGCGAGGCTGAGAGTGAGCGCCAGCATGAGCTACACCAGCAACATCCCACTGTGTGCGCTGTACACAAGGGCCACAGCTGCTCCAGTGGAGATGGACTGTTTTGTTTATAGGAACGTTCTAAATCTTATTCCAGGTTTTGACTCAGATGAAGAATTTGGGCCGTTCTGTCATCACACGCCGTTTCTAGGTGATGGTCTGGGATTGATGACTTTTGCCTTTTGTAAACTTTCTTTCATATTTCCTATGTTTTGCACGTTTGCATGACAATGCAAGCTTTGGGCCTTGTGGGGTGGTAGAGCAAGGGGAGAAAGGGCAAGGCAGGCATGTTGTCGCCAGAATTCAAACAAGCCTACAGACATGGATTTTGTTTGGCAGAAATAAGCTAAATCAATCTCCACAGAATATGGATTTTGTTTTTTTAAAGAAGAGAAATCCTAATGAATGCATCATTTACTCCTGTTCTGTGCAATGATGATCTGCATGGCATACTTCTATTATGTGGTGACTGATATATTTTGGCAACCACACTGTATATCCATAGGTAATTACATCTGTGCTTGTTAGATTATGTTCTACTTGAATTCAATGCAGATAATAGCTTGCCTTTGTTAAATATGTACTAAAAACTCAATTGATAAAAACAGTGTGAATTTATTGTTTTTCAAGTATGCAGATTACCATTAGGTTCTGCAAATGCTTGAGACAGTAAAATGGTATGAAATAAACATTGCAGATTTCTGAGGAATCTGAGGGCTTTAAGTCCATGGAAAAATGCAGACCTGTTTGCTGAATTATTATTGTCATTGGTTGTGGCCCTGAATTCTGAAACAGTTTTCTGCAGATTTCATCAAGACCAATTTACTGTTCATATCAGCATTAAATGATCCAGACAAAACTGTCATACTGCTGATAGACATAAAAAATTGCTTTTTGGTTGCCTTTGGATGCAGGTGTGGGGAAGCCAACTAGTTGGAACATACATCTGCTGATTATCTTCAAAGCTGAGATGTAGAAACCTACATCCATTTCACTAACTGAACTTGGATAATGGCTGTAATATAGCCCTTTATTTTGTCCAGTTTAAGATATATCCTTATATTGCTTTTTTACAGATCAGGGAGTAGCATCTTTTTGCACCTTGAATGATATGCAGCAAGCACAGGGCTTGGAAGGAACACAAGAGTTACCCTTGGATGAGAGTCCCCCAGATGGAAAAGATTTCCTTGAGGCAGCTGGGTATGTCAGAATTAAAGCATATTTCTTACGAAAGTATTTTAAGGAAAGATTTTCTCTTTATGTTGCTTGTCAAATTTCCTGCATGCATGTTTCACGGCTGTTTGATGGCAGCCCTGTTACCTTGACTGATCAGATTGTCTCTAATTTTGAAAAATGTTGTTTCTTGGAATCGAATTCTGAGCAGTTCTGTCTAGAAAATTTGTAGTATAGTCAGATAAAGATCTCTCACTGTAATAGGCCTCTAATGCAGAGCACAGTTAGATGCAGAGTTTCAGATAATCAGATTTTTCACTGTATTCCTCCTTTACAAGAATAATTCATGTTACTCTTATTTCAGTTTTCATTTGATTAGAACCAATAACAGGAGCTCAACTCTGTAGTATGCAACAACTTTATCTGCAAGAAATGTCTCAGATCTTGAAACAGGTGTTCCTACCTGTCTTTGCAACTATTTGCTACTTGCAAACTCATAATTTTTTGTTTACACAGAGGTAAATTAACAAGAGAACCCGTAACTGAGGACTGCAGGAAAATTTATGCCAAACTACCCAGTTCTTCAAATTCTTTGCAGTATTGTGGAAGAAATTATTCTTCCCCCACCTCCCCCCCGCCATCTTTCCTGCTTTGAAGAGTATACTTGTTAAAAGCACAGATTCAGCACTATAATCTGTCCAGTATCACACTTTAAAAGAAAAACACATCTTTGATTAGTTTTGCTCTTCAGTTGCGGGAGCAGAAGAACGGGAAATGGAGGGAAAAGTCTTCTTGCTTGTTAGATTATCACATTTTAATTTGAACCAATTTTACACAAATTAGCTTGCCTACACGGTAAAGCGCATTTATTTTAATGACTTCTAAGTCCATATATTTCCCCAGTCTAATGATCAGTAAGGACTGGAAAAGACCGTTAAAGATGTTCCCCTTGTAGGATCAGCAAATCTGTTGGGTTTGTGCAGTTGCAAGAAGCAGCTGATTCAGCTTTGCATGTAAAGCTTTTCTCTTACCTTCTATCTTTTAGGCACAATTATTCACGTGATGGCTAATTGCATCTATAATGTACATGAAACTATCTCCCACAGCGCTCATTGTCATTCAGAAAGCAGAAGCTATTCTCAGTATTTTCCTTCAGTCATGCATTTGATTAACCTGTGGCAATATTTCATATGGTTTGACCTTTAAACAAAATATTTGTCTCCATAAAGCCATAGGTTTATCCTTTACTGAAATGACACTACTGCACACCAGACAAAAGAACTCTTAACAGCTCTTTCAGTTTGCAGTAATTGCTTCTGCAGCTTGCTTCAGATTAGTACAGTCCTTATCAGAAAGCAGCTTGTTAACTAATGTGCCTGCATACCATTTAGCATTGTGTGACTTGCACTGTCAGGGTATGTGCATGATAAGTCCTAAAATATTCCTTCTTAAAACCATTGTAACTTCTGCCTGACTTGCATAAGAGGCAGTGTCATATTTCAGATATTGCAGGATTGGATTTATGTTCTAGTAGTAGTCTTTTGCTCATTTTGTAAAGTCTGTAATAGTAATTGATGCTGGTTTTGTCTCTGTTTTTGTAACTGATTGGTTTCATTTAGTATTACTAAAAGTGTTACTCTACAAAAGCTGAGAACTAAGTGGTTTTAACTAACTCAGAGTGAAGGTAGTGGTTTACTTCACAGGGAACATGCTCCGAGTACTCTGACTGGAAAAGTAAACCAGCTAGAAGTCATCCTCCGGCAACTACAAACCGACCTGAGAAAGGTAAGAGACCATTAGCAATATAACTACTCTCCAGTCTTAATAGTTTTATTTTTACGCAGAGTTCATCAAGGGCTTGAATAAGCATATCAGTTAAATGACATAGTGTAGTTGCTGAATGACTGGTAGAGCTCTGTAGTCGATCAGAACACTGAGGTGCAGAAGGTCCTGTGGGAATGGTTATGCAAATGAACTGGCAAGGCTAACTAGTTTATGGGTCTTTACTCCAGAAAAAATGTCTACATTTAGTCATACTGCAGAAAGAATGAGGCACTTTAGGTTCATTTATGGTACTTTGGATTAAACAAAGGATAGGGATATGGTTAGCTCTCCAGATTTGCCATCCTTGTTGCCCTCTTGGTCATGTAGCAATGACTTGCTTTGTGCCTCAATTAGCTGTCTCATTTTTGAGCTGGACACAATGCCAGGGCTGATAGAAATGAGACTGCTTTGGTGAGGAAATAATCATGTAAGGGAAAATTTTGAAATTAGTTTTTTTTCTTCCTTAACATGTGCTTGAAATCAATTCGTTATAACTTGGGCTCTCACATGTGATTTATTTTAGCTAAAACCTTCGTATGCTTTTAGTGCTTGATTCTTTTTTGTCAAATGGAATAAACTCCTATAATTTTTCTATTAAAGTAACACCTAGTTTTCTTTTTAGCTTGCAGTATTTTCTTAGAGTGAAAGGGGTAGTTGGAGCATATTTGGGGAAAATTAACTTGCAGTTAGTAGTTGTCTTAATGGATTAGGGAGCTCAACAAAATGTGTCTGTATGACTTGTGTAGAAATATTAAAAAATAAAAGCTGTCATCACAACTACTCACTTTACTCAACTTTTATCTTTGTTAACCAGGAAAAACAGGACAAGGCAGTTCTCCAAGCAGAGGTACAGCACCTGAGACAAGATAACATGAGACTTCAGGAGGAGTCTCAAACAGCAGCTGCTCAACTGAGGAAATTTACAGAATGGTTTTTCAATACTATAGACAAAAAATCCTAATCGGTGGGCCCCTGGAAAATACTTATTTGAACAACATAACAGCTGTATTTTTTTGAATTAGCGGGGTAATAATTTCACTGTGTTCACAATCCATTTTCGGTGTTTCCGCTACAATCTCTGTCCAGCTTTATTCGTTTGAAAAGGGGACAGAACTGTGGTAATCTGTCTTTAAATCCGTATGAAGAAAGCAGAGAATAGCAGATATTTGTTTGTGTGCAGATGAATGTAAAAAAATCCTTAGTGTCATTTTAGACATTTTTAGAAGTTGCTCTGGCTGGGGCTTGCCTGAAGAGGAATATTTGGGGTTTTAGTTCCTGCATTTCAGGTGCGCTGGTGAAGATGTTAAAGCAATTTACATTAGCTTGGGCTTCAGTATTGTAAGATAAAAAGAATAACCAGACATATACTTTAATGTTTAAAAGGTGCTCTATTTTTTTGTATGTACAGTAGTTTTATTTCCACAGTCCACATTGTCATAGCAATAAGAATGGAGGTATAGTGAATAGTCACAGAGCTGTGTTTATAAAATGTTAGCACTGATGTGTTTAACACTAGTTTGGATGCAGATACATTAGAGATTATTTATTTGCAGGAACAAATGGTGCCTGAATATAAACAGTGTTCTGATTTTCTAAAAATACACATGCCTTGTAAATGGCTCACTGGGGTTAGCCCTCTCCCAACTTCAGTTACTTTTGTATAGTTGATGTTCAGCTAAATAGTTACACTGCTTAACTATTGAAATCATGTACGGTGTGAGCCAGCCAATCAATTGTACAATGCCAAATTTGTTTATCTTTGTACAGAAGCTTTGATCAAGTGTCTTGTATTTAACACCTTTATTTAAGCTTATTTAACCTTAAATTGTTGTTTTTATAAAGTTTGTTTTATCTGCACTATGGTGAGATCAGTTGGTTGCAAGTTGTAATATTTTTAGCTTGCCAAGACTGTACCGAGGAGTTCTAGAAAATTCTAACAATTGGATGCTGCTAGTACACAATTGATTTGTTTGTATGCTTTAACATTTTTAACTGTTTAATTTGAAATGAACATACATCCTGCTTTTTTAATAAATGTTAAAAATCTAAACCTGAATTATTGTATCTTGTATTATCTGTAATCACTGTTATCAGAAATAGCTCAGATTTCTGTTCAGCTCAATCTCTAGGCTCATCATCCAGAGACAGTCCAACCCCCCAGAGCTCTCATGATCCCTTGTTACCAATGAGGGGTTGTCAGCATTAACACAGTTAATTTCTGCGGTGGGTCCTGTCCTGGAACTGAGGAGGTAGCTTCACCAGTCAATGAACAAAAGCTGTTTTTGCTGTTCACAGGCACTGATTATTGACCAAGGAGAAAAAATACTGCTTTACCAAAATATACACCCTAGGGAAAATTTTTGAAAGAGGTCTAGTTTTCTCATAATACCTTATATTAGGTGTAGCAGGAAATAGCTTGCCGTTTTCTTGTGCCAGCAACTGAGTATCTGAGGATTGCAATGTAAGCATATGTGAGATGCATTGTGTACAATACTGAGCTTAAAGTTTACATCAAAAAAGGACACTTTCACAAAATGAAATGAAGGTAATAAGCACATTTGACTTGTCCTGAGAGGAAAAAATAAAATATCCCAGTTTTATCCCAGTTTCCTTTCAGCCGCTGATTGCATTCAGGCAAACCTATAGAAAATCACTGAATAATTAAAAAATTTATTCAACTCATGCAAGTAAAATTCTGTGTCCATTGTTAGTGCACATTGGCTGAGAAATGTTTTGTAAGTTGGACAAATGTCTGCCACTCCTGTAACAATTGTTCTGAGAAGCTCTTTTTCGAAAAAGTTATACAGGGGTAGATAATCAAGGCTTTGGTATTCTTACACTGAAATTAAAAAGACCATTTTGTCTTTGGTATGTAAAAGTCAGAGGTTTTGATGAAAAATACAAACGATATCCACTAAGCTGCATTAACAGGGTAATTAAACATGGCAGTCACGTGTTACGCTAGCTTCCGATTTAAGCACCTTACAGAAGTCATTAGCAAACCCATCTGGCTGGAGACCTTGCCAAATAACTGTGTTGAACCACTTGAGCAGTTTGCCTGTGAACATGTTTCTTTGAGGATTGGTCTGAAAAGCTGTGCTAACCGAAATGAACTCGAGGATAAGCTTGTTCTGAAGGGCCACTATTAGGTTTGTATAAGAGTTTATAGTCTAATTCATTTTAGTTCTTTATCTCATGGTTTTTGAAAACCAGCATTTATAACTAACTATGTGTACAAAAAGGGCTTTCAATAGTTATCGTTGCTATTTTTCTCATCCAACTAAAAATGCTTGATTTCCAAAAATAACAGAAAACTTTGTCTATAAATCTCCTATTTCTTTTGCTGACAAAAGCACTTTTGTGTCAGCAGCACACAGTTCTTCCTTAATTAACCCTTATCATGTGGAAAAGATTTTAGTCTGGCTGTTACTGTTTTAATGACATGGGAATACAATATTTATCAGAGACCATAATACAGTTTTGGCATAGGTAAAGGACATTTAATTGAACATTTTAATTAACTGGGTTTTTTAAGAATAATCCTCTTGGAAGCATTTTGCTCACAAAAATTCTTATTTTATACACATGAAGGCAAAGACTAAGTCTACATAAGCAACTAGTGTGGAGCACTAGGAAAATGTTTACTGTGGCTAACCTAGGTTTTGGGGGTGGGAGGAGGTGCTTCAGGCTCCCCCTTGTCCAGTTCCATGGCCAGTCCTGCCTTTTAGTGGCTGAAATCATGTTAGGTGGGCTCTGGCTTAGCTTCATCTGAAAACTTTGTGCTCTTAGACTGTTCCGTATGATCCCAAGCCAAGTAAGTGGCGGTGATTGGGAAATTGACTTCAAAGATGTGTTTGTGATCTGAATTAATAATATGGAAGCATCAACAAAGTCCTCCCAGCACAGCAGGCCATGCTGTTAAGTACTGAGATGCAGAAATCAAACATGAGCCAATGCAGATGTTTACTTCTGTAAAAGGGACAAACACCAATCATGGCAAAATTACAAAATTTTCTGCTTCTGCCCCAGAAGTGACATATCAAGATTTATATGCAGATCCTTACTGAGACATTTATTCACAATGTGGACTGTACTATGTACAGTTTTTTTCTGAAACCACTATTACTAACATAAGGGATAATTTCTGGTATTTTTTCTGTTCCTGAGAGGGTAGTCATACTTGATTTAGGCATCTGATAGCTTTATACAGAAGCTATTTATGCCCTCTGTGTATTATCCAATATAAATTCTCAAAATAGTTCATCTTTTTTGGTGCCTAAAATCCAGTTACATGGGAAAATGTTCAGAATATTTGTAATATAAACTAGCTAATTGTCGAGCATTGGTTAGGAAAACAATTTTCAACCCCAAAAAAACGAAAATTGCTATGTGCATTATGTTGTTGCAGCACTTCTTGAGCTCTCTGCTGACTGGTTCTAATATATAAGGCAGTCAGTGAACTCGGGAGTTGTTGTACAATTTGAAACCATCAGAACCATTAATTATTGTGAAAGCAAGGTATCCTTCATCCCATCTTCTTTCTTCCACAGCGAAGACTAGAAGAAAAACGTCTTTCAACTCAAAAGTAAATATAAATCTTGATCTTGGCTCTTTTCTCTATGCACACAGGTTGTATTTTTCATTTGATTCCTTGCACTTCCTTTATTTCTCTCCCTCACCATGTTCCTCCCCTCAAGGAGAATCCAATGTCAGAAGGAAAAGTTTTGCAGTAGGGGCCTAGTCTGGCCAGCCAGGGAGAGTCTGGTTGGGTTTAGACAAAGCCGTAGAGAGGCAGGGCCTAAGCATTTTGCTGTCTGTGCTCCTGCATTGTTTGCTCCAGTGGCTACAAAACAGAAAGCAAGGCTGGTACGATTTCATCCAGCCTTGCCAGTGTAAATCTTTGCTATTTTGCAGACTCTGCAGTCACTCGCTGTCTTACATAATGCTAGCTTTCTGAAGTCATTTTTGACTCGTGGGTAAAGCAATCTGGCAAGAATATGTATTTCCAAAGTAACTGTATCTAGCAGGTTTCCAAAAACTTCACCAGGGAAGCACTTAAAAAAAAAAAAAAAA